>VWYH01005193.1:54268-76576 GCA_013399365.1 Pampusana beccarii | reverse complement strand
GCGCCGGGGCCGTGCTGCGGTGGCGGCTCTCGGGGCGCGCCCGTCCCCGCCCAGCTCTCCGCCGGGAGCCCCGCGGGGCAGGGGTGCCGGGCGGGGGCCGCCGCTGTGCGGGGACCGGCGAACCGCTGTAGTCCTGCGTGCTGCGCTCGGGCTTTGACCTGATTATTTATCCGGCAAATGCACTGGCAGCGTTAGCCCGCGGCGCCGGGAGCAGACACGCGAGGGTAAGAGGCAGCGGCGGGCTCGGCTCTGACCTGCATGGTGAATTGGCTTCTGCGCGCCCTCCCGCAGGCAGGCAGCCGGCAGCTGCCTGCGCCCTGCCCGCCGGACCCGTCCGCGGAGCGCCTGGTCTGAGGACACGGGCCCTAGCACCTGACTTGTAGGAGGGGATGATCCTGGCAGGAAAAGGAAAGGCTGGGTTATCTTTGGGGTCAATAAATTTGGGAGCTTTTAGGGATTTAGGGATCGTTATCTGTCTACGGGGATCTCTAATGGGGTGAGGAGTGCATTTCATGCTACAAAATACTGACACCTTTCTATAATGCTCTTTTGTGAGAAAATGTCGGTGATGTTGCCAGACCTGAAGCAGAGCAGCAAGAGGAGCTCTGCCCGTAGAGCCTTGAAGAGAAGCTGCTGAACCTTGTCAGCTGCTAGTGACCCTGCACCTGGAGGGAGGCACACGCTGGGCGATGGGCCCCGTCTCCTCGGACAACCTCCCGTTGGGATGGCAGGCAGCTGCCTGCGCTTCTGGAGCTGCCCAGGTGTGCTTGTCTTCTCCAGCCGAAGGACTCAGGATGCTGCCTGCAGCCGGACCAGCACAAAGGGTGGCTGTTGACACAGGATGCAGGGGACAACTCATCGACTCCTTTGTGCGGTCAGAGGCAATGGGAGCAATGCTGCTGGGACACGCTGGCGTTTTGTTGGGGATGCGTGTGGGGGAAGCCCGATCCCAGAAAAGGAAAGAAGCAGTGACAGTCCTCACACCTCTCCGCTGACACTGTGCAAGAGGTGTTCGTGCCCTGGGGTGCAATGTCTGGCATCAGTGGGAGTGAGAAAAGGGAAGGCAGCAGTGTTCCCAGGCTCCAGTATGTCCATGCAACCTGAGAAAATTGCTCTTCTTGTAGACTCTGAAGTGAAAAGGGAGTTTTTGTGATCTCCACAGCAGCATGTGACCCTGGTCTAGGGAGGAACACACGTCCCAGAGCAACAGCCATCCTCCGGTCTTCCACCAGCCTCTGAAGCTGCCTAGGGCCTGGCAGCCAGGCTGGGTCTCTTAAGTTAGTGTTTATCTCCATGTCCCAGCTGCTATTTCATGGAGCTGGTTTAAGTTCTTACAGGAGCAGATAGGGTAAAATGCTGGCAGGAGGGAATGACTCTCAATCTTCTACTCCCTCAAGGGAAAGCTCATGTCAGTAAGCTGATTTTGCTCGAGCTGGCTCTGCAGATACTCTCCCTAACACTCAGTTCTAGCACAGTTGTCCTTTGGAGCTGGAGACATTCTTGTCCTCAGCCCTGATTCAGCTTTCATGGCATTGTCTCCTCCAGAGAGAACAGAGACAAGAAGATGCTCCATGGTAAAACGTCTGTTATATTGGCTGGTATCTACCAGATTAGACAATCTTCTTGGGCCTCATGTTCAAGTGTTTGCTGCTTTGTAAGTTCTCTGCCCTCCCAGGAGCAGGACAGCCGGCGTGACGGTGATACCAGCTGTGCAGCTGGCATTGGGAAAGCAACCAAATGTCTGAGTACGGCTTTCCTGGTGAAAGAGAAATTAAAAAGCCCTGTGGGAACTCAGTGGAAGCTTGTGCTCAGAGCCATGTGTATTCTAGAGGGTTTGCTACTGTCCAGCACAAACACAGCATGAGGACTGGTGCAGTACTGCTCTGAACTGGTACCACTACAGCACAGTCCAGAAACTCCGTGTCCTTACAGCCAGCTACAAGAACATCCTGCACTCTGGCCTCGGCGGTCTGAGCAAGGGCTGCTGCAGCTTCTTTGCCAGCCTGAAATCCGTGTTGGATGTGGGATTTAAATGGCATCACTGATTTGTTAATACACCCAGTGGAGAACCTGCTCCTCTCTGGAGTGTCTGGGAGTGCAGGGAGCTGTGGATGTGCTGGAGAGGCCCTGTGGACAGCCAGTCTTCAGCTCACTCGATCTGCCTGCAGCGCTGGCTCTGACTCTGTGTAGTCACAACACGTTTCTTCCAGCCACGTCCCACTGCCCCCAGCCTTGTCATGGGGCCGTGCGGGGGGCTGCCCCACAGCAGCGAGGGCAGCTGCGGGGGCAGGGGAAGCTCCTGTGATCTGCTGCCAGAAAAGAAGCCGCTCCAGCTGTGGGAGATCGCGTGTGCCCCCTGCTGGCAGCACAGCGCCAGTGACACGCGTGGGCGCGGGCCGGGGACCCGCGGGGCCCGGGCTGCGGATCGGCCGCCCGGGTGATGGTGCAGGGCCGCACGGCTCTGCCCGGCTGGCCCTGCCCCGCGGGCTCGTTGTGCTGGCGGAACCGGGCACTCACCCAGCGCCAAGCAGCTCCATGCCCAGTGAGCAATAGAGGGAAACGCCAGCAGCTTTCAAACAGTAGCAGTCAGCAGCGCATTTTGTTCCATGTCAGAGCAAATCAAAGCAAATTCTGGACCCAGACTGAAGTGACAATGTGTGACTATTGTGCTGTTGCAGGTCTTACCCTGAAACCACTCCCCTCCCTCTGGTTTGCTCCTCTGCTGTGGTCTGTCCCTGGGGCGCTCCCAGGTGACACAAGGGGGTGACTGTGCCTGAACGCTCCCTCAGAGCTGCGGCTGAAGCAGGTAGCATCCTCGGGAGTCACCGCCAAACTGCTGGGCAGGCAAAACTGAACACTTGAATTGGGGCAAGAAAGGAGAAATACCTCTTTTCTGAGGTGGTGGTGGCTGTGCCGAGGTCCGAGGGAGTGACTGTTTAGGCATACACCACTCTGCACCGAGCAAAGTGCTGTACATTGGCACGATCAGCCCTTTCTCGTTGTGCACCTCCAAGCGTTGATCCAGCGTGCCGTGTGTACACCCTAAAGGAGAGCGACAGCAGTGCAGCGGCGCACTGGCAGCGACAGCAGGTGGCTGCGAGCTGTAGCATCCATGCTAAAACTCTACGGCAAGAGGCAGTAAATGTTGCTCTTTAAGACAGGCTGTTGTACCTCATCAAAAGGTATTTGGAAACTGCAGTGTTTACTCATCCTCGCAAGAAGAAAATTTGAAGCCTTAATCACTGAAATGTCAAGAGCCGCGCTGCGCGGCGTGGATCCCCTGCACAGACACCTGGCAGCGGGCAGCGCTGCGGGCAGGAGCGCAGCTCCAGCCTCCCCTCCTCAAGGAGCAGTCGAGCGTGGTGCCTTACCCTGCTACTCATTTCCCCGGGGATTTTTCTTCCATTTTAAGTTCTTCAGTCTGTAAGAGGGGGGAGCTGTTGCATTGTACAAAAAATGGCAGAGACTGCTCCTACTAGTTCCTAGGCGTTACATCTCGTCAGCAGGCTGCAGCAGGAGGTGGAAGCCTCCTTGTCCGCCAGGCAGGGCTGCAGCAAGCGCTGGCGCTTTGCGGAGCCGCGGGGCACCCAGCTCCTGCCCTCAGCAGCCGGGGCGAGCGCTGCGTGAATCTGACCCGGGCCAACTGGTTATGGGGATGCCTCTTCCGCAGCATCAGTTCTAATTTTATTTAAGGTGAACTGGCATTGCATTTCTGTCCGGGGTCCGTTGGCACGTGGTAAAACATCAGCACAGGGGGGCTCCCTGCTGTGCCCGTCCCTGCCGGGGCACCGGGCCTTGCACCCAAACCACCGCAGGCAGGAGGGGCTGGCGCTGGGCTTCTCTTCAGGTGGACTCAGCTCATCCATTGAAAGCAAAGCAAGTAAAGAGATACTTAATAGCTGAAGTGCATACCTTTTTACATTTTTTAATTTATGAAAAAAAACCAAGTTCATCTTAGATTTAAATTTGTGATTAGAGTAATTGCACTGTCTTGATCTTTCAACAGATTTGCTTCTTAAGGAATAAAATAAAGCACGGATATACTTTGGAATTTTTTCAAATCTCCTGCAAGATTATATGAACATTTCTACCAGTACCTTTTAATTCGTAGATATAAGCTGGAGGACTAGCACAAGTCAATGCCGGATGTCCAGCAGTCATCTAGAACACGCAAGGGTTTTGCGTGGCACAAGCACCTTTGTGTCTGGGGAATTCCTTGAGGCACAGCTGCGAAGTTTGCTGTGCCCTGTGAGAGCCTTTCTCCCACCCCAAACGCCGCGGCAGCGCTCGGGCACGGCGGGGTGGCCTCGTCCGGCCCTGCAGCCCCGGCTGCTCCACGGCGGGACCCCCGCTCACCAAAGCACAGCTCATTTAATTCAGGGTGCACCGATACAGGACTGGGAGGAAATACGGCTGATGGAGACCCTAAACATGAAATTGGAAGAAAGAGATTTATTGCAGGGCTGTCAAACAAAAATAGAGAATAAGCCCAGTCATAATTTTAAAAAACGGCCTACCCCAAAAAAACCTGTTACCTGAAAAGGCTGTTTCCTTCTGCCAGGTTTCATTGCCCCCTCCAGGCCATGGAGGTGTTCCCGGGGCAGGCAGGGACCCGAGCGGTAGGGAAGGCCAGAGGGCAATGCTGATGCACATCGGAGCTGGGGCAGGGACTGAATGAAAAGGAGCAGCCTGCCAGCACTGCGAGAGACCCCATTTTTCCAGCTGTAAATGAACATGTGGTACTTGTGGTTCTGAGGGGACAGACCTCGCCTTCAGCCCACAAGGCCGTTTTCTTGATGCCCGAGTGCTTTTTACTTGCCCATCTCGGCTAAGCGCTGGGGTGGGAGCCAGAGCAGAGGTCCTGGGAAAGGACTCAGTGCTGCAGCGCAACGCTGCTTCTGACCAGCTGCTTTGGGGCCCTAAATTCCTCCCTCAGAGGGCTGAGGATCCAAGGGCAGCGCTTACCCGTTGCTGAATGTGGTCCCTCAATGGGTGCACAGCTCCTCCCGATGCTGGAGCTCACAGCACTGGCTGCAGGATCGCCCCCGGCACCAGGGAGCGGAGGGTTCTCTCAAGCGGAGACACGCACAGAAGGATCAGGAGGGTGGTGGAGAAATGGTAGGAGTCTACTCGAGATACCTGCGGTCCCAGCTGGCAATCGTTGAAGCCCACAGACCACCAGCTGAGCAGAAGCGTTGGTGCCATGCAGACAAGATGGGCTGCACCTGGCAGAGAGCATGGGCACCTCGTCCTGCGGCACCAGGGCTCAGCGGCACCAGGGCCCAGCGGCACCGGGGCTCAGCGGCACCGGGGCTCGCGGCACCAGGGCTCGGCATCACGTGCCTTGCCTGTTTCACAGCGCGGAGCAGCTGAGCTAAGGATGCGTCCATCGCCCGTCTCCTCCTCCCTTCTCCTGGTAGTATTTGGCTGTGCCCTTCATATCTTAGTAACATGCTCCCTTAACACTTGCACTCTCTTCGTGTTGGGTTTTTGAGTTTCAGTCTTTTAAAATTCTTTCTTGTTCCTATTTCTTTCTTATGCAATTTATTCCTGCTTTGTTGAGGGGACATCTCAGTAGAAAATAGCAAAATCAACATCACCAGCCTGCTCGAATTCCTGTCGCACGCTTGCTGCTCTGTAAGAGCCATGTGAAGAGTTCGTTTCCATAACAGACTGAAAAATTGTTTGCTCTTCTACCAGTTGCTGATTTAAGTGTTTTCCTTAAGCCAAATCTTACATGGAAAAGTGTATCCAATATTTCAAGCCATTTTCAGTCTTCCTTCTTCTGCATGTCCCATCTGCTCTCGTATCCCAGCAAGCAGCTGAAGACTCATGTTCAACTGACTGGGATGGGAGAAGGAAGAACTACCAGAGACCTCATCTATGCACACAAGAAAAAAAAAATTCTTTCGCTTACAGTCTTTACAGTCGTTAATTTAGAGACTTTACAGTCACAGTTTGAAGGCTACAGAAGCTCACCACTGCCATAACCACACTGAAGTGAAAAAGGTACACGAAAAGCAAGTCAATTGTCACTGCAAAATTTTACTCCTGAATGCAGGCGAGGTCTGATTTTGTCTGATGTTTTGCTCCCCAGACAAGGAACATAATATTCCACTGGAATGGAAAGGGAAGCACATGATTAATGATTAATAAGCATAAGCATTCCAAACAAGCAGCACTGGAAAAATAATAAGGTAACTAATATTTTGGGGGAAGTCGCTAATGGGAAAAAAAAAATGCAGAGACACAGAGGCAAAAGAAGTCTGGTAATAACTCTTCAAAAGAGTGAGCTGGAGTCTGGCATGGATCCCCACAGCTTCTGAGCTTGTTCAATTAAAATCAACACTGAATGGGTTTTCTTCCACTTCCATTACTCAAGCTGCATTCTTCAAAGGGATAGCAAATGAGTGATATGCATATGAAAGAACCATGGAGTATGAAATTACAAAATGATACAGGGTTTGGGTATTTGCACTTTGAGATATTAAATCTTCTGAAGGAAAATATTTGAGCAAATTCTGAAAAAAAGAACCCTAGAGAGGAGGAAGGAAGAGCTGCGAGATAAATCTAATAAGGAAGAGACCAGCAATTTCCAAGCGCTATTGAATTGCTCAGTTTAACCGTGACAGTGTTTCCAGCCCCAGATTTACTCTTCTGCCTGGCCAGGGCTCTGGAGCGCGGCTGCCGGCAGCGCGGGCTGTGGGGCCGGGGCCGCCCTGCGCAGGGCTGCTGCAGCACTTCACATTTACTAGCTGGGTTCGTAACACACACTGGGTTCAAGGGCCCGAGTCACACTCGGATTTCACCCTTTCCAGAGATTTAGATGTGCTAAAAATCTCTTCCTTGCCCCCTGGCACCCACCCTCCTTTCCTTTCTGCAGACACCGCACTGCTGCAGGTGGGATCCTCACCTGCTCCCTGTCCCGTACGGCTCTGCAGGGTGGGACAGACAGCAACCCGCAGCATGGGACAGACAGCAACCTGCAGGGTGGGACAGACAGCAACCTGCAGGGTGGGACAGACAGCAACCCGCAGCATGGGACAGACAGCAACCCACAGGGTGGGACAGACAGCAACCCACAGCATGGGACAGACAGCAACCCACAGGGTGGGACAGACATCCACCTGCAGGGTGGGACAGACATCCACCTCAAGTCTACAGGACAATGTACTCTGCAAATTAAGCTTTATTTTATTACCACATTAAGAGATAAAACAAACAAACTTGGGCTAAACCCCCTCTGCCCAGACTCCACATGAGTTCACTTATTCACCACTCAGGTCATGCGGTTTCAGAACTTCTAACCCACAGCTCCTGACTCGTGCACCTGTGACCAGGCAGTTCCCTGGCCGAGGGTGAGTGCTCGTCCCTCCTCCCCGTCACAGTGCGGTGTCCCCTGTGTCCCCTGTGTCCCTGTGTCACACTGGCAGCCACGAACGCCTAGGCAGTCCAGCTGCTCTTAGGTCCCCTTCCAATGCTTTTTGGGTAAGCTGATGTTTTATACTTTCCAGCTTGGCGGTTTGGTCTACAACATTTCCAAGAGTGGTCGGATTCTGATAGACCTGCCTGACACTCGCTCTGCAGAGGCGCTGGAGCAGGGGACACCAGCTGCAGGGGACGGTGGCTGCATTGTGGCCCTTTAGCCCTCGCTGGTCACCTCTCTGCCTACGTGCTGCTTTCTCTGTGACCTAATGGCACCAGCTCACATCAGGCCTTGGCTGTGTTACCCAAAATCTGAGCAGGAGTCGTGTGAACAGGCACGAGGAGCCAGCAAAAACCATCACGCTGTTTTTTGAGGGGCACAAGAGGAGGGCCGGGGCTACCTGCTGTGCAGCTGTGCCTGCTCCTGGTCTCAGCCTGCCAGCTTGCTCTGTTCTTAATACCAGGTACAGATTAAAAGGCATGAAAAGTCACCTGATTGGCACTGAATCAGCTCCTATTTTCAGAAATACGCTGCATGGAAAACACTGAGAGAGTTGCCTTAGAAAACTCCTAGCCCTGATGGTCTCTCTAATCACACAAGACTCCCATGCTGCATTTAGAAATCTCAGAATGCCATGACTTGATGGTAATTAGTGATAATTGTTCCCACACAGCCTCTGTATTTGACTAATAACTCTCCTTACAAGAGTCAGGGAGATCAGGGACGCCTGGGTCAAGAACCGTCACTGTTAATTACCCTTTTACTCCTCCTGTTGCTAATGCAAGTTTCTCCACAGCCTCTGCTGGTGTTGACCCCTCCAGGAGAGGCTGCTCAGTCCTGCGAGGTCCCGCACATCGCAGCACCGGGCTGTGCGGAGCCGGCTTCCCGTGCTGCACCCCGGGGCCCTTCGAGGGTGGCAAACACGGGATTTTATTTCCTGAGG
Source organism: Pampusana beccarii (assembly GCA_013399365.1). Classification (NCBI taxonomy): domain Eukaryota; kingdom Metazoa; phylum Chordata; class Aves; order Columbiformes; family Columbidae; genus Pampusana; species Pampusana beccarii. Next base: position 68,207 of record VWYH01005193.1, on the reverse strand, counting down.
AAAGCAGGCAGGTGTATAAGCCCGGTCTGACCTGCTGCAGAGCGCAGGCCGAGAGCCACACGCTCCTGCTTTTTGCTGCTGTTTGAAGTTCTTCTGGAGATAAACCCAGGCTGAGTTAAAGAAAAACAACTTCAATAGACAAAACTCAAACAGCCCCTTGGGTAAGCTGCTCCAGTGACTTACTACCCATATTGTTAAAAAAGTGCATCTTCTGCTTTAAAGTTATCTACTGTAGCTCCCGAACATGGAATTTTTTTCTCTTTTAAATGTCTAGCCCCTGAAGAGAAATGTTTCTTGGGCACTGGGTAATGTTTGCTGGTGTGCCGTGAACAGGGATAACGGAAAGGGGTCAGGCGGTGTTGAGACCTGTTCTGCCATCTCCAGGCAGAACCCGTCTCTTCCCAGCCCCGAGCCGTCGTGCCCCGCGAGCTCACACGTCCGCTGGCTCCTGAGGTTCCCCCGGGCGGCTGGAGGGTGAAGGTGGTGCCGATACCGCTTCAGAGCCTCCAGAAAATGAGGCTGCAGAAAAGGGGGTGATCATCTGAAAAGGCTGAGAAGCTCTGCAGGGCAGAGGAGATGTGGCATCAGACGGTTTCCCCGTGTCAGTGCTGCCAGCCCGCGCTGGGACACCCCGTCCTGCCCCGGGAGAGCGGTCACTGCACACCCTGACCCCTCGGGAAGGCCGGGCGTGCGCTGCGCAGGGCCCTCCGGCCCGCAGGCCACGGCCAGCCCTGGCCTGGCCCCCAGCCCTGCTGCTGCTCGGAAGGCGGGGGCTCCTGGGTGCCCGGTGTGCCGCACTGAGCCCAAGAGCCAGGCCCCCCCGGGCCCACCAACGGCCCAGCCGTGCAGCCGGGCACCCTGCACCCCTGGGCCGCGGCTCAGCCCCTTCCCCGCTCAGGCCCGCTCCCCACAGCTGGGCACCCGCGCCGGGCCGAGCTCACCGCGGGGTCCGGGCCCGCCACCACGTTCCCCATTGCCGAGCATCCCCCTCCTCCGCCCGCACACACCTGTCTGCCCAGCTCTGCTGTCCGAAGGTCTGGCAATATCGAACAGTTAATCAGATGCTGCGACTTCTGAAAAAACAAACTCTCCACCACTGCTATTTTACAGACTCGGAAGGCAAGCTTGCAAAGATGCAATGCCCTTATAGTCAGTGAGCAATATGAATAAGCACTATGAATATGCATTCAGTGTTTACAGGAACATGAAATTATATGGGAAATGGGACCTATAAGTCCAGAAAATGTCCCTTATGTGGCAGTGACCAGGCACTTCAGATAGCTGGGTGGTACAGTAGTCGTCCTTACGCACTGAGTAAAAGACAGCTCTGGAAACACTCCTCTCTGCGTTAGAGATAATGCCCTTCAGAAATGCCTTTCCCATTACCGAGAAACTGCCCTGCTGTGGGGCAGCCTCTCCACTCACCGACCGTGTGTGTTTCTGCAGCTCGGTGTTGATTCTGTGTTGCCAATGGCAGACATCTTAATGAAAAGCATCCTCGGTGAGCAGGGGCTCCTGCCTGCTCCCAGCAGTGCTCGTTAGCCCGCAGAGGAGCTGCTGCTTGGCACGACCTGAAAATCCGCTCACCTGATTCCTGGGCAGGAGGGAGCTCAGGGCTGCTGGGGCTGGAGTGCAAACAGCGCAAAAATTCCTGCTGGGCTTCGCACACTGCGCCGCGGTTACCAGAGGTGTCCCCATCCTGACAACTTTAAATCGACATTTTCCCCCCTGATCCACGTGCACATTAGGTCCGTTCATTATCAGGTCCATGATAATCCTGCCCAGGGAGTTCAGTCGTTTAGAAAACGTTAATGACTGGGGAACTCTACTGCAATTTGCCTCTCTGAAACCCAGCTTGTTTGAGTCCTAAACTACCCACATCCACTTGTCTTCAGCTGCAATTTCTTCTCAATTTCTCCTGAAACTTTGCTCACTGCAAGGACTAACCTAAAGATTCCCATTTTCCCATTTCCCTTCAGCTCCCCCTTTCTTAAAGTACAGGAGAAGTGCAGATTTTTTCCCCACCCAATGATACCGTTCCCAATTTGACAGTTATTAAAATACTCACCTCTGGTCTGTCACAACATCACCCTTGGATGAAGATCTGGTTTCTGCATGTAGGAAACTTAGTGGTCTGAGCTGCTCTTCATCTGTTTCCCAGCCTCTCTTCCCAAAAACTTGTTTCCTTCCCCCATCACCTGTCAGCGTTCAACGGCCTTACCAAAACCATAGCCGCCAAGTGAATTAGCCCCTCGGTTTGTGTGCCTTGCACAGATTTCCCTTAGTCTTCACCCCAACCAGAACACAGAGCAGCCGCCTTCCTCTCCTCTGTGTTGTCCATCAGCCTTTCGTGTGGTATTCTTCATGCTTGCAAAGACCTCTTTTTACTCTTCTTCTGGAAATCTTTGCTTTCTCCAAGATTTTCACCGTCTCCAAGATGTAGTTCCCCTCGGTGGATAACCTTTTTTTCCCCCCGCTCTTTGCAAGTTTTCTCACTCCTTATGTTCTCTTTAAAACTGTTCATCCATTAGGGGCAACTTCATTCAAATTCTCCCTTCTGCAGATGAACCTAAATAAAGCACAGCTACATTTCAGAAAGGCATTTCTGTTATTCGAGTGGAATTTTTATCTTTATTCATTCCAATTGAAAGTTCTCATATACACTAAAGAAACAGGTACTACTGGCTTCATTTAGCTTTCTCTCTCATCACTCCCCTCTCTGATTTCAAACTATGTAGAAAAAGGAGCTGCTGCCAGAAAAGCTTTTTACCTTCTGGAAAACTGCAGATACTCATAGATAAGATGTTCTCAAACCAAAAAAATCCGCTCCATGTATGATCACCAAAAACCTCTTCATTTCCAAGACAAGCTTGTTGAGCCACTGGCTCTGTCCAGAGTGGGATTGCATTGCTGGTCACATCCGAGACAGCTGCATTTCCAGCAGGGCTCCGACTCTGAAACAACAACAATGAACTCGTTTTCTTTCCAAAAAAAAAAAAAAAAGGAAGAATCCGTTGCTTTGCTCATCTGACTGGAAAAGTATTTCTACAAATTTTATTAACTCTATGTGATTTTAGATTTGTTTTTAAAGCAAATTTATCATGGCAATTCAGTAAACCTAAGTGCATTTCCAGTAGAAAGCTAGAAGAGAATTTTGTCAATCCTGTTTTTATCTCCAAACATGAGAAACACCAAAATGTGCAAAAGAGCTCACACATGAAATACCGAGTCTCATTTCTGCAGTATTTCCATATTTAACATAGGTTTAACGAAAAATGTGTAAAACTACCCTGCTGGCCCGATGCAGCTTTGCTGCTCCGCTTGCCTGCATGCGGCAGACGGCCGGGACCGACAGCGACGGCCTGGCCCAAACCCGGCCCAGCCCAAACCCGGCCCAGCCCGGCCCAAACCTGGCCCAGCCCAAACCAGTACAGCAGCCAACCCACATGCAGCTGCTCTGGAACCTTCAGCACGGCTTCCATGTGATTAGTAAAAAACACAGGCTATTCTTGGGTTAATTTGGAAGTTAAACTCCCACCAAGGCCAGAAGATGGTGCCAACAAATGCCTCCTGGCATCTCCTTCAGGCCTTTGCTGCAGAAGAAACACAGCAGCCCAGGTGGAAGCAGGGCGAGGAAGAGCTGGCGGGACAAGATTTGCCCTTGGAGTGGCAACCGGCTGGTGGATCCTCACCCTTGGCTTGGAGCTCCATCTACAAGGCTCTGTGAGGATGCTGAGCCACTCACTCCACCAGCCCCGGGTTTATTTCAAGCCCACTTTCTGTCAAAAGCCAGTAATTAGGTGCATTCTTTAAATCATTACAAGTGTTTGTATAGCAAGCAATTACAAAATTTTACATTACAATTCCACAATTAGCAGCTCTATGTTGTTAATAATGAATTTAAGACTTGTTTAACAACTCTCAAAGGTTTCCATTCCTCCTGCAGAGATCACGTTTGCATTATGAAAACGTGTCTACACACTGGCCAGCCAGTTGCTAACTTTGTCTGGGTCTGAAAAGCCTTGACCTTACACGTTTGATGAAAAATACTTCTGGGGCAGGGAGAGCCTTATTGTGGAAAGTGGGGGGAGTGGTTCCTCAATTAGTTTCTGCTTCTACTGAAAGCTCAAATTTTCAACAGTTTCATTTTCCACTCCCTTCCCTCTTTCTTTTAATGTCTCTTTCCCAGTGAAGAAAGCTGGAAATGAACTGGGAGGCACACGGAATGGAGACCTGAAACTGCAGGTGGAAAGAGCTTGGAACTAAAAACAGTTTCTGGAAAAGAGTAAAATCGTCTCAAATGGTTGATTCTTATTTAATCAAAAGTGCAGAAAAAATACTGAAGTATATATTTACACTTTATTTCTGTGTTTGTTTTGCAGAATTATGCATTTATCTTGCAGAAAAATAGGGTGTATTTCTGAGCAGCCATGGTGGCTTATGACTTATGTTCATGGCAAACACAAGGCAAACGAGGGAGCTCCAGACAGCTGGATACCAGCCAAGCAGGGTTCACTGCCCTGTGGTCCAGCGATAAAAAACCACCACTATTCAGCAGAGACTGAATAAATGCATAAAAATCGGGAAAAATAAATAAATCATGAACAGGAGACCAGAACAGGCAAAACAGCACAACATTGCGGCTCATAAACTGGACTGTGTGGTTCAGAAAAATGTGGAGGACAAGTCTGTAATAAGGAATAGTTTCCCTGACGTGTGTAATATGAAAATACCTGCTCTCGTTTGATGCATCGTGTGATACAAGGTATCCTTTGTGCTCCATTCGTTATTTCAGCAATTGAAAGATTAAAATACCACGTGTATGACGATAACTCCAGCTCCGGGCCAGGCTCCTGCCAGGGCTGCGTGCGGCTCCTCCCGCGCAGCACGGGCCCGGGCAGCCCCGCAGGACAGCCCGCCCGCCACGGCAGGGAAGCGCTGCCTGCTGCTCGTGCTGGGCGCAGCCCGCGGGACAGCAGAGCCAAACCGGGACAGCGGAGCCAAACCGGGACAGCGGACACGGAAACCCCAGAGCGCTTCACACCCTGCTGTTTCAACTTCCTGTCTTTGTTTGCAATTTAAAAGAGCTTGAAGCGCATCACTAGCCAGAGTAATCCCTAACATGTGTAAGGCTGGCATGCATTACCGACAGCCCAGTGCAGTACCAGATGTAAAAGGGGCTTCTTCCCGAATGCATTGTTATGTAAATCTAAAGGAAGGGAATACAAACATTTCAGTCTTATAGGGGATTTTTTATCAAATTAACGTTTACATAAGCAGCTTCATGAGACTATATTTAAAACCACTGATTGGGATTCCAAACCTGCCATGTTTTTCCTCAGAGGCAGAAATGACGTCGCTCACGTGGTGCAGCAGCAGGGCTGCTGCTGCCATGATGCTCTCAGGATAGGAGAAAAGGAGATTTACAGCAGAAACAGGATCTTTCGTCTTACCACCTGATATAGCTGCAAGAAAACAGGCAATATCTCAGAAACAAGCTCTTCAGATCTGAAATTTCACCTACCATATCAGTAGTTCCATTTAAAAATATAACCTCTCTCTACAGACTTTACCTTGCTTATATATTTAGATTAGAAGGGATGTAAGTGTATTATTTCTGCAACACAGAAAGATAATCACATTTTCTGCTGTCAGAGATACAGAAGACACAAACAGCCACCGGTCAAACCAAAGTCCATAGAACTATTTATCCAGCCTGAGCTGTGTCAGAAAGCAACACGGTTCCAAATCCCAGATCCTAAAATCCTGTGCAACGCAGTTTACTGGATAAGGGAAGGCCCGGCGCAGCCATGGGGTGTGCGCCCTCCCGAGGCTGGGGCGCTTGCCATGGGCCGGCCGGCCCGGCCCTGCGCCCGCGGCCACGCTGGGTGCGGGCTCGGAGGGGCCCCCACCTCCGGAGCCTCAGCTCCGCCTTTGACATTCACACACACGAATCACACAGTTACCGAGATACAATCTCCTGACTGAATTTCGTTGCATGCAGGAGGAATCTATCGAATTATTTCAGCTGGAGTTTACAGTTATCTTTTAAATATATTTTTTTAAGTGATAAACCTAATTTACCGCAGCTTGCTATCAGCAGAGGACTCCAGGGACTCATGAGCAAACGGAAAATTGAAGAGGTAAAAATAAGGGCAGAATTTGCTGTTAAAAAATTAAATGAGAATTTTACTGATTTTTGGAAAAGCCTGATAGTTAAAACCATTTGAGATTCTCATTGGCGAACCGATGAAGCTGTTCTAGGTAACCCGTAGGGGTTACTGCTAGCTCTATATTCTCAGCAAAGCCCAGGGAAACCTTGTATTTGCCCAGTGGCCAAAGTTTTCAGCTGAAGTTTTATCACCTCAGAGAAATGTCGTAGATGTCACGAGGGACATTTTATACATGATAGGGTTTGCAGTTCTCCACATCAATGTTACCCCCATGGAATTATTTCAAAAGGAAGATGGCGTGGGCTTATTAAGGAAATTCATTAAACTAGATCTGCAGGAAAAGGAGAACAGGTAGGTTTTTTCCTCCCATTCCAAGATAAAATGAGCCACTAGTTTGAAATCCTAAACTTTTTCTAGCAGATAATTTTCTTTACCTTTCCCCTCGTCCATTGAGGTTTTTATCCTAATTCTCTAATGTTCTGTGGGGAGGCTGGAGAAGCAGCCCGGAGGGGCTCCCGGCCAGAAACCCCTTCTTTCTCCTGTTTTGGGCAGAGCTGATAAACAAAAGTGACACGGATCCCTTTCCTCTCATCAGGACTGCTTCTGCTACATTATTTATGACTCGTCAGAAATAACAATTGCAGGATTGTTCAGTGAATTATGTGTCATGAGTAATGCACATTTACTGTTTCCTCAGTACTTCCATCTAGCTTCACTGGAAAGAGCAATTTGTTGATTGCATTTAAAACGGAAAGACTGTTCGGAAGGGCGCACTGAAGTGTTTTTGCTCAAGCACTTCCCACTGTTAGCGCGTGATCGTAGCCCACGGGCTCATAAAGGCCATTTATACACCAGTAACCCTTGGACGGGGCATCTGAAAGGACAGTGAAACTTGGAGTTTTCGGTGGAGACGGCAGGTGTCCAGAGAGAGGAACCAGAGAGCCCTACCCGCAGCACCTACGGTGCAGGCTGGCCCAAGGTGCCCTGGGGTCACTGCACCTTCACCCCAGAGCCAGCGGTGTCCCCGGAGCTGGCGGTGTCCCCAGAGCCAGAGATGTCCCCAGAGCCAGTGGTGTCCCCAGAGCCAGCGGTGTCCCCAGAGCCGGCGGTGTCCCCAGAGCCAGTGGTGTCCCCAGAGCCAGTGGTGTCCCCAGAGCTGGTGGTGTCCCCAGGGCCGGCGGTGTCCCCAGAGCCGGCGCTGTCCCCAGAGCCAGAGATGTCCCCAGAGCCGGCGGTGTCCCCAGAGCCAGCGCTGCCGCGCCGAGGGGACAGGCGGCCCCAGGACACCGAGGCACCGTGCAAGCAGCTCCCGCTCTGCAGCACCAGGCCCTGTGCTGGGCTCGGAAACCCCCAGTTTTTGATGTCTGGCACTTATCACAAGAAACAAATGAAGAGGCAGTGCTCTCTGTGGGTCACCGGAGTGTCAGCCGATGGATCCTGATTGCACCTGCTGAAGAGATGTGCCCACGGCTGTTTGCTCCACACCGGTTTCAAGCGCACATTTAAGCCCACGCAAAGCAAACCCAGCTCTGTGGAGGGCAGCGAGCAGCAGGAGCTGGTCCTGTGCGTGGTTCCCTGTGCCTAAGAGAGCGCTCGGGTTCACACCGTGATCTGCATTGCTGTGACCCTGCTGCAGCTGTCCACATGCATTGTTCACTTAGAGATCTGCAAAATGCCATTCAATTCGTATTGTAAAGGTGATCAAAGGATATTCTTATAAGGCACCACTGGTTCTGCTGGACGGGATGGAGCTGAGCAAGGCTGAGCTGGGCAGTACGGGCACGAGTCGGAACAGGGGAGGTGGCAAAAACCGTGGCCTGAAGCAGCCTCTGAGGAGCAGCACAGAATCATAGAATCACAGAAAGTCCTGAGCTGGAGGGACCCCCAGGACCATGGGTTCCAGCTCCTGTCCCTCACAGGACACACCACAGCTCACCCCGTGTGTCTGAGCATGCTGTCCAGCCTCTTCTGGACCACGGTCAGGTTGGGCCGTGCCCCCTCCCTGGAGCCTGTTCAGTGCGTAGCCCCTCTGGGTGCAGAACTGTTCTGAATGTCCCACTGACCCCCTGCACATCTCCTGCTGTCCCTGGGTTCTGTTCCTCAGGCCGGTGCTTTCCCACTGCAGAAGTTCCAGGACGTTTCCCAGTCACAACCCCACACGGATGCTGGTAATTCAGTGCAACATTGGATTTTCACATGAACATTGGATTAGACTGAGTTCTGTCAGTCTTGTGGCTTCACTTAAAAGTATTGTAGCTCTGCATAGAATTGAGACCTCTAGTTTGGAAACACTCCCCTGGGGACAGCTTATTTGAGAATAGGTGGAAATCTGGAAATTTAGCAACTCCTGCCCTCTGAAAATAATAACTTTTAGTTTTTACAGAAGGTTTTAATGGAAATTAGTTCCACGTCTCTTTTTCTATGAGAAATTTTCATGGGAGAAAGCACACTTTCCAATTAGCTCTAGTTATTAATCTGTTTTGCAGGGGTTATACAATTTAGACATTAGTTATACAACTGAGTCACCGTGTGTGCCAGGAGTGCCCAGCACACAGGTGCTGTCACTGTCACAGCTGTGACCAGCAATACTCAGCCACTATTGCCTTTCCTTCTGTAGAACCCAGAGAATTTCTGTTTCCACTGGTTTGGGATGATGTATTCAGCCACTAAATTAGGCAGGGGGAGCCTGCACATGCCGCTCACAAACCCAATTAGCAGCTCTTTAAAGGCGCTGCTGCGCAGCAGCCGCTCTGCACCGCGGTGCTGCCGACGGTCGGCCCCTTCCTCCCGCAACGGAGCGGTGATGTACCGCTGTATTACCTGCCAGTACTTCAGAGGCTGTTAGCTTGTTTGAAGTCACAAGGTCACCTACACAGAGTGCAGCTGGTTTTCATAAATACTGTTCATTATGCCAATTCATTATTTACAGACGCCATTAGGCTAAAGTGGATGTGAGGAACAGAGTAATAGGAAGCGCACTTTTGACACAAGGAAAAAATATTTGACAGAAGATGAATTAGGCCTCGGCCAAACGAGTAAAAAGTAATTTGGAAAACGGGCCTAGAGAACCTTTTTGTGGAAGAAGTGACAGAGAGCCCTTGGCAGGAGCCAGAGCTGGCAGCGGTGTGAGGGTGGGAGCCGGGTCCTGGCAGGGCGGCCTGCGGCATCGCGGCTGCCCCACGGGCACAGCGCCGGCTCCCACTGACCCCCGGCCCCACGGCTCCGCGGGCACAGCGCCGGCCCCTGCGACCCACGGCTCTGTGGGCACAGCACCACCCCCTGCGACCCACAGCCCCACGGGCACAGCGCCGGCTCCCACTGACCCATGGCCCCACGGGCACAGCACCGGCCCCTGCGACCTCCAGCCCCACGGCTCCGCGGGCACGGTGCTGCTGGCACCAGCACAGCCAGAGCCAGAGGCTGCTGGTGCTGGTCCCTGCCCGGAGCAGCCGGCCCTGTCCCGCTGTCCCCGCACACACGGCACCTGTACCTGGCTGCGGGTGGCAGGGGCACCTGCCCGATCCTCCTGCGCTCGTCTGGAGATGCACATTTCAGTGCCTACATCTCTATGGAGGAAATGTATAAACCATTACATTAATTTAATTTGAGGAAGCCTGGAGCTTCATGGTCTAGAAACTTAACCATGGTTTCCACTCCTTTAAGCAAACATGTTTACTGTTCTGGCTGTGCTCCTTATTTGTTTTTTGGCTTCTTATCTGCCTTCTGGGGGGAAACCAGAATAAAATGTATTAATTCACTCCGCACAAAAGCATCAGCTGGAGTCTTGCAAGCAGGCTGGCAAAGAGATTATTTGTCCTTCAACTGATGTTGTCATTAGACACAACTGTGGGTGCCAGGGAAGCCTTAACCTGACACATAACTCACATGAAGTAAGTCAGACCACTGCATGGACATGGTCTAGGGTCATTCTTGCCAGCAGCAGTTAATGCAGGTTTGCACACTTTTTTAATGCATTGCACTATTTCAGTGGCTGCATGTCCTGTTATCGCTTCGAGGGGCCATGCAAATGAAATTACTAATTTCTTTGCCTGTCACTGGTGCAAAAGCCAACATTTCATCTGATCATGGACTGAAAGAAGACAGCACCATCACTCGACTTGAAGGTTTAATGCACTGCCCTTGTGTCCGCCACCTTTCCTGAAGCAGAGACCAACCCTCAGGGGCACGGTTCTTCTGCTTCCTGCTCCCTTCAGGTGCCCGTTGCCACGCGAACGTTCTCACAGCTGCTGACAGGTGTATTTAGGTGGCCCAGGCTGTGCGTTTGCCTAATTCTGGGCCCAAGACACAGGCAATGGGATGCTGACCGTGCTGGGCTGGTATCAGTCGGTACGTCCCTGCGGAGCCTGACCCAGCCGGGGGCCTGGCTGCCGGTGCTGCTGGGCACTCGCTCTCCACGCACCAACACAACCAAGGAGAAAAGTTGCCATTCATGAACCAGAGCGAAGATGAAGGAATTGTTAATAATTGCTTGTTATTAAATCCATAATTAACTCCAGAACATTTGTGTCCTGCTGAGTGCTGACAGAATGACTAGAAGCAATCCCTTTACCTGTGCTAGCAGTGTGCACACGGTAACTCACTGCAGGAGACTGCAAGTATTTAATCTACAAGGGAAAACAAAAAACTGCTGTTTAGATAAATGTCAGTGTTATTTTTGAAAACTTCACAAAGAAAAATAATCACTTCCCCAAAAAATCCTCAGCACCCACTACAGAACCATTTTGCATCTTATCTCTTTTCATTCTTCCCATGTGCCATGGAAGTGTTGGTTCCAACATGCATAACAACAGCGTATGCTCAAAATCTTATTATAATCTCTTCTTTAGGATTCACTGGAGAAAACTACAAGTTTTCTCTGTGTGTGTGTGCACTCGGCTGAAGAGCCACGCAATGTTTTGCTTGTTCACAGGTTTCTCCTCAATCCACAAAGCTGCGCAGCTGCTACAGGGGAGCACCGTGGGCACCGAGGTTCCTCAGCCGCCTCCGGAGGGGCCCCCCGGCCCTGCCCGCCCAGGCTCTGGCACGGCAGAGCTGCAGCACCGGGGCGGCGAGCCCAGCCCAGCACGGGGCTGCTGGCCGGGCTGGGCGCGGCTCAGCCAAGCCGGGCTCAGGGGCACCCGGGGCTCGGGGTGCACCAGCAAAAACGGCCGCCCAGTGGGACAGCCGCGCTGCGCCACGGCCTGGACACCTCTGTGCTTGAAAGGGCTGCCGCTGAGGTTTGAGGTTACAGGGAAATCTACTTCCCACGTTCACTCGGTTTTCACCTGTAATTATAACTCCAGGCTTGACAGATAAATCACTCTTTATCACCGGAGCAGAAAACATCTCCTGTTCACTTTGGTATATTGTAAGTGCAGGCAAGTTATGTGTGATTTAAAAAATGCAATTTTGTCTACGAGCTTTAAAACTACGGTGGCACCACTGGGTTTTATTTAGCAGCACTGCAATCAGAACAGAATGGAGGTAGGAGTTATCTTTTCCTTCATCAGTAAGCATGTAGACTACTTGCCTTTTAACCCTGCTCAATTTTATTTTAGGGATCCAAAAATACCAAACCAAAAATGCAATTGCACATAACGGTGATGTGAAAACAACAAAATTCGAACATGGCAGATTCCTCACTCAAGCCCCGATTCCAGCCCAGCAAGGGGTCCGACCCCAGGCCGGAGTCCGCTCAGGAGCCGCACCCTGGGCTCTGCCACCCACCGCAGGCCCGGCCCGCGCGCCCACGGCGCTGCCAGCAGCAGCAGCAACATCAACCAGGCAATATCGTCTGTGAAATAACTTGTAACTCAAAAAATGTACCCACTCATCACACAAACCTATCTAACAGCCACCTGTGTGGGGCACGTCTTCTTTTCCCTGGAGGTGTGCATGTAAAATCCCATTATAATGAAACAGTAAAAGAACAGAGTATGCTATCCGCAAAATTATCCAGAAGTAGTTGAGTAATCACGCTGCTGCTTTCTGCAGACTTAAAAAAAAAAAAAAAAAGGACTTTTCAAGTCTATAATTCACTAATACAATCAAACACAATCATAAGCAAAATTATTCACACTGACTTAATTAGTAGAAAGAGAAGTATATGCTAATGAGATACGATACATCATCTTTCCCTGCATTTGAATACGACACTGTAGCTCCCTATATATTTCTGTGCATGGATTCATCAGTCATGGGAAAACAAACCCCTCCTTCCGACTCTTTCAAAACTGCTGGTTTCTGCAAGATGGGGTATTTATTTTCGGGTTGCTCCTCTCCAAGGCACAACCGTTCTGCACGGGCAGGTGCTGTGCCGCGTCCCGGCCGCGCAGGCTGCCCTGCTGCTGAGGGTGCTCCCTCGCCTCGCCTGGGCTCAGGGGGTCCCGGTCCCGGTTCGGGGACGGCTGGGGGACAAGGACACGGAGGCCACCGCTGCGCTGCTCGGAGCCTCCCCAGCCGCAGGAAAATGCCCAGGGAAGATTTCCCCCCAGGACAAAGGGCAGGACAGCGCGGGGCTGTGCTCAGGGAGCAGGCAGCGATGGCGGGTGACGCGGGGCAGGCGGTGGCAGCCGCGTGGCTCAGCAGAGCGCTGGTACCGTGCTCCGAGCCCCTGCGGGCGTGCGGGGACACCCGTGTGACACAGCCAGCCCCCGCTGCCAGCCCGGGGCAGCCGGGCTCGGAGGTGACAGAACTGATGTCCTAGGGCAGGCTGGTGCCGCAGCTCCCTTCTGCCGCAGCTCCCTTCTGCCGCAGCTCCCTTCTGCCACAGGACCCTTCTGCCGCAGGACCCTTCTGCCACAGGACCCTTCTGCCACAGCTCCCACGCCCTGATAGGAAACACACTGCCTCAGCTTATGGCATTATTTGGTATACTGCTGCATATAGAACTTGCTTAGCATAACTCACTTAGCATAAGTAACCAGGTTTGCTTAGGCCTCAAGCTGTGAACTTTTGAACTTTCTGCTTCATTAAGCAAAGAAAGATTCCCAGACCACGTTCAAGCAAGAAGATAAAAGAGCTTTTGATTGTCACAGGAGCTGCATCCCTAGAGATAAGTAAAGGAACAGAAGGGTGCATCTAAAAGATGATGAGAAACAGAAGAATATTCTGGTTATTGCCAAGTACTTATTTTTCTCCCAGCTGCAGGTGCAAAATAGCAACTAATGGACAAGCCCTAGATCGATGTCCAGTCTGGTTGGTACAAGACAAACAACTACCTGCAGAGACAAGAAACAGCCTGCCTGACAGAAATTAAGAGACCCGATGAAGAACTGGGACACCCCGGACTCTAATTTTACAAATGGGGTGGGAAGCTTAGACTGTCAGGGTACGATGGGCCAGGGTTTGCTCGGGTGTCTGTTCCAGAGGCACCCAGCTGGAGCTGGACTCTGGGCTGTGCTCCACAAATAAATTAGTAAGAACAACTTCTGGAATCTGGGCCTGAGTCTCTGCTTCAGCAAACCCAGGGAAAAGAAACTTCCTTAACAGCCCCTGCAGCACAGGGCTGGGGCTGCACAGGAGTGTCTGAGGGGACCGTGGCCGGAACCACAGCCCTGCACCGAGCAGGGTCCCCCACCGAGCAGGGTCCCACAGTGAGCAGGGTCCCACACCGAGCAGGGTCCCCATACTGAGCAGGGTCCCACACTGAGCAGGGTCCCCACATTGAGCAGGGTCCCCCACCAGCAGGGTCCCCCACCAGCAGGGTCCCCACATTGAGCAGGGTCCCCACATTGAGCAGGGTCCCCCCACAGAGCGAGGCCCCC
>VWYH01005193.1:28694-43065 GCA_013399365.1 Pampusana beccarii | reverse complement strand
CAGCACCGGCACCGCCCGGCACAGCTCCAGCCCCCCGATCAGAAATGTCTCATCCCCAAGCGGGGTGGTTTTTTGTCCATCCCCCAGCCGCAGTCTGAGCCCAGGCTGCACACCAGCGAGCTGCTAACGCGTCTGAGGCAAGTTCCCAGACTCCACTGGGCTTTGTGTGATTTTTTTCCTTTGCAGCTGTATTTATCCAACTCTGTCTGCCCGAAGTCCTGATAGCAATTACAGATCAGAGGCATCATTTTTCCTTTCTGCCAGTGGGGATTTTGCCTGGATATATAGGTCAGGATTGGTCCTTTTCATCCCATTGTCTGTTGTATCTTTCAGTCTTCACAGAACCTAGTATTTCTCCTGACTTTTTTGAAATATTCCTTTTGCACCTCTTTTTTCCTCAACCTGGCTGTACTCTCCTGGCATTGTGGCTTCTCTCCATTCCATGCCTGATGTTAGAGACAATGCACTGGACTGTGTTTTATACCTGATCCAGAATTTCCTTAAGCCTTTGAGCCTTTTGCTCAGATATCCTTCTGGATTTGTCAGACAGATACTTCCATTACACAACTCAAATGTTCAATAATAATAGTCTGGATCTTTTCAAATATCAAAACTTACTCCCACTGGAAATCAATCACCAGACAGACAAGAGACAAGTAGGATAGTTGAGAATTGCCTGCCAACTTTCTTTCACTATAAAAGCTCATGAAAGCAGGCAAAATATAAATGACTTGTCAAAGACAGCTTAAAGAGTGAAACTGAGAATGTAATTATGGCTGCACAGAAACCATATTTGCACAGATGCGCTGCAGCGAGGGCACATACAGAGCAAGATGTGTCAGCAGGGCAGGGTACGTGCCCAGAGCCAGCAGGCCCTAAGCCGCGCTCTGAGAAGGTGTTCCAGGAGTCACAGCAAGCACAAATTACAGGTGACAAACGCAGAGCTGTGCTAAGGACACGTGGGCTTCAGGCTGGGGCTCAGTAGTGCTCGCCTGACCCCCGGCCTCATCGGTCCTGGGCAGTTCTGGTCCAGTTCTGGTCCCCACGATTGAAGAAAGAAGCAGACAGGCTGGAGAATGGGGAAAGGAGGGCCAGGAAGATGAGCAAAGGGCTGGAGAACCTGCCCTGTAAGAGAAGACTGAGAAAGTTAGGTCTTTACTCCCTGGAGAAGAGAAGCTCTTTCTTCACAAGGAGCCACATGGAGAAAACAAGGGGCAGTGGGTACAAGTTGCGCTGGGGGACGTTTCGTCTCAGTGTAAGTATGAATTTTTTCACTATGAGAACAATCGTTCACTGGAACACCCTCCCCCAACCCTCTCCACCGTTCTCAGCGTGCGGCTGCACAGGGTGCTGGCTTATCTTGTCTGGGCTCCTTTCCCATAAAGATGGGATGAGATGATCTTTTGATGTCCCTTCTAACCTGGGCTGCTCTACGGTTGTACAGTTCTATGATCTGTAGAAAATAAGGATGTAAAATTATTATGAGATTTTTTTAGTTGTGAACTATACAAGAACTCTGTATTTGAAGATCAAATATGGTGGCTACCAAAACAAGTGAAGGTTCCTCATAGTATCATGGCACACTTTTCTTAGTAATTTGATTTTTTTTTAAATAACTATGCGAAAATACTTTGGCAGATACAATCATTTATGACAGGAAATGAAGAACATCTGACACATGACGAACATGGTTCTATGAAATATGAGCAGAAACCCCGTCGTTTGGGATGTGCATTCACCATGGCAGCACCCCAGCAGTGCAGGGGCTGGCGCTGGGCTCCATTCGCTGCTCGGAGCCCTTGAGGACACAGCAGCAAGTCAAGCGCTGGCGGACACGGCCCCTCCGCGGTGCCGCACGGCAGAGCCGGCAGAGCCAGCGCAGCCAGCGCGGCCCTGCTGGGCTGGGGCTGCAGGGCAGGGACACGGGGTGACCCCAGACCCACAGAACGGTCACTGGGCAGAGCATGGGGACACGAGGTGACCCCAGACCCACAGAACGGTCACTGGGCAGGGCACGGGGACACGGGGTGACCCCAGACCCACAGAGCAGTCACTGGGCAGGGCAGGACCCCACACGGCAGCCCCGCTCCTGCCGCCCCCCCTCACCCACCGCCTCGTCCCACTCTGCTCTCACAGTCACTTTCTGTGCTGGGAGTCAGAGCTCTGCTTTGTTCCCTCTCTGTCCCAACATCATGTCACTGCACTAATGCTCAGTGTGCGCCTATCACAAAATATCTTTTTATTTATGGATGAAGAATTCAAACCTTGCATTATTATTATTTTAATTAACCTTTATACAAGGTTTGTTGGGTATTTTTTTAATTCCTGCTTTCTTCTCCCTGCCTTGAGCCATCTTTATAAGGTGTTCAGCTACTGACTTCCTCTCCTGTCACTTTTATGAAGTCTTTAACTCTGCAGCATGTACAGAGATCATCTTCAGAACAAGTCACTGCTGAAAACCACGGAGCTGACTCTTCATAATAATACTTCACCATTTGTGATTTCTACCATCACTAAATT
Source organism: Pampusana beccarii (assembly GCA_013399365.1). Lineage (NCBI taxonomy): Eukaryota > Metazoa > Chordata > Aves > Columbiformes > Columbidae > Pampusana > Pampusana beccarii. The sequence goes on along the minus strand of VWYH01005193.1, from coordinate 40,545 downwards.
CTCTCTTAGAAAGGTTAATGCATTTTGTCCTGTATTGCTGCAGCTTCTTTTGCCTCCCCTAATAGCCTCCTCTCGCATGAGGAACCCGCATTACTTTCTCTGATCCATAACTGGCAACACTGAGAAATAACCACACGCTTTCCATTGGGAAGGACGGACTGCGAGTTAGTGGATGCCTATGACTGTGGGGGCTGAATTATTATTATTTTGCTTAATGTTTCTGCCAGAAATGGGCTAATTCATGAATCTACTGTACATCTCTTTCCTGTTCATAAGCACAGCATTAGTCTTCCAGCACAGACCTGCCAAACAGTGATAGCCCATGGAAAAAAAACCTGAAGGACTTCATCAATACAGACAGAGTTGGAACTGAAAAAGAAGGGAAAAAAAGGCAATGTCATTAGAAATGCATAAAGCAGCTTCAGATACGCCTTCCTCTCCCTGAGCAGCTGTGCAGTAGTCCCACTTCCATCACCATGGTCATGAAACCTCTGACTTCATGCTTAAAAAGGAGCTTTGGAGAAATGGCTCATGTGTTTCTAATGGGGGCCCTACCAGCCCTCCCAGTGGTGAGACTGGCTCAGGTGGTAACAGGGCACCTGCGGCAGGTGACGCGCGTCGAAGTCATCACGAGTGGTGAGCTGGGAAGGTATAAATGCCTGGTTCAGAGCGAGCCCAGCTTCTCTGCTCCTTGACCTGCTGGTTCTGCCCGCGGCTCCGGGGCAGCGCTGAGCCGGCTCTGGAGACTCCTCTGCAGAGGTGAGTGGGCAGCCTCGGATCTCTGCCACCGCTGTTTCTTTATAGGCTGTAGTGCAACTGGCAGGAACGAGGCTTATCTCCTCCTTACGTACCAAATCTTGTCTGTCTGAGAACACGAAAATCAGCTTGGAATGATCTGATAAATTAACACAAAAGCAAACAAGAGCAGTCAGGGGGATCTTCCCTCCTTCCTCACTCGTCTTCTGTAATTGCTCAGGCTGCTGCTATGAGGTTCTCCAACAGTGACTAACAGGCATGGGCCCATTGTTTATTATTTTTTTTAGTCTTCAACTTTTTGCTCTGTATGCTCCTCGCTGCCTGAAAGAGGAGAGTGTTTCCCGCAGCCGGCAGGGACCCCGGGGCACAGGGACCCCAGCGCACAGGGACCCTGGCACACGGTTTCTCCATCCAGCCCCGGGGGGAAGCTCCAGGCGCCCTCTGCTCTCCTCTTTTGTCCTCTGTGAAGGGCCCATCCTGACCCATCCATGGCTCTTATCCATTTCAAACACTTCAATGGCTGTATCAAACAAAGTATCAAACTAGTATCAAACAAATATTAGATGGCTATGACCTGTACCAAAGCAGTTTCCTTGTGTACAAATTGTTTATTGCTAAGTGATAATGGTGTTCTTGCTCCTGAACTCATAGCCTAAGTTAGAATACTACTGCTTATTTGGGGAAAAATAACAGGACAGGAATTAAATAATTGGGATGAGGAAGGTATTTCTTTAACTTATCACATATGTCAAGTAACTCAGCTTCAAAATTTGTCATTGTAATTTTCCCAACATAAATTTAGAAAGAATGGTGCTTCACTGAATCTCTCTTCCAGAGTGAGCAGTGACTGACCACTCACAATAAGGTAATTAAAACTGTTTCACACTAGAAAGAGCAAATGTTGCTGGAGATTAATTGATTTCCTGTTACTATGTACTTGGGACTGAATGATGTACTAGAGACACTTCATCTACATCCATTTCATCTAGGTCAAGTGCAACCTTTAGTGTGCAATTAATTCCACTTTTTCATTAGTAACTACTGTTAGAGTAAAGTTAAATACATAACTTTATGGAAACATAACTTTCCTCAGTTTACCGTGCAGGTAATAGTTTATTTTATACTAAGCTGTACACGTAAAAAAAAGAAGGTGTGAAATCCTGATGATTTATTCACATTTCCCTGTCCCTTCCTCTTTGCCAATTATGTTTAATATTGTTTGCATCTCCCGGGCGACTTCTGAGGTCAGAAGATGGGAAGGATGGAGGGCAATTTTGTATGACTTTCACTGTGCAAACAGCAGCAGAAATGTCCAGGAAAGCCCTTTTCCTCTCTCTCGCCTTTAAGCGAGGTTGGCAAACGTGGAGCGGTTCAGCCAAGTGCTGCAGAGGAGGCTTTAGGCGTGAGACAGGAACATCTCTAATAAATGGCATTGACCCTGCCAGCGTCTCCGTTGTCCGCCAGAAGGACTCACCCAGGCGGCAGGACCCGCTTCCCGCTGGGCCTGGCTCTCGCCCTGCGGTGCCGGGCTGAGCAGTGTCTGATACCTGCAATGCTGATAGATCACAGCCGTGTTTCCTGCCCTCAGACGGAGGTACAAAATAAATAACCTTGATGGTGCATGAAGGCCAGATAGTCTCTGTGCAGAAAACTTCCCCGCTCCACCTCCTCAAAATCCTGTAACTCGGCAGCGGGTGCAAAGATTTAATCAACGACAGTCTATTAAAAAGTTTTTTTGCTTTTTTAAACCATTCCTACACCTCCTGGCGATATCTGGTCTAAATTTTGTATGGAATAATTCATTCATTACAGAAAAACAAGTTCAAGTGCAGTGAAGTTGCATGTAAATTCAGATGAAATATAGCAGGGAGTTTGTTTCTAGAAATAGGGAAAAGTGAAGAAGATTAAATACTTCCTTAGGAAGTTGAAAAAATTTCAACATTTGCTTAACGACAAGATTTTGAGACTGAGTTTTAGAGACAGAGAGTGAGCCCGTTCTGAATGAATGAAAACTTTGATGCTGAAGGGAAGGGTAGGGCTGCTCGCTGGAGCAGAAAAGCACCGTCCCGGCTCCCCCGGGTCGCCACCCTGGGGCTCTGGCCGAGACCGGGAGCTGCTGCAGCCGCCCTGTGCTGCACTGCGGGCCGGGGCCGGCTCGTTCTGCACTGCATCCCAGCCTGATGTGCGCGTTTCTCCGCTCTGAGCCCCGGGTGCCCGAGACCCCAGTCCTGGGGCCTGTGAGCAGCTCCGGGTGCAGCCGGGGCTCCTCGGGCCTGGGCTGTGCCAGCAGCTGCGTGCTCGGCTGGTGCCGCTGGGACGTTGGTGCCACCGGGACAGGCACCGGCAGCTGCGGTCGCTCTGCTCAGCTCTTGTCATCTGCCCTTTTCCCATTTACTTATAATACGTGGGGCCGTATTGCTCCCCCGCCCGCTGCCAGCTCCGGGCAATGACGTGTTGTGCTGCTCTGCGAGCGGCGTGGTTCCGAGGTCAGATCTCGTATGAATGGGGAGGGGGGCAGACTGGCCTGCTCCAGACTGCTTGTGCCTCCAGCAGAGTTCCAGCTGCGCTGGGGTGTGTGACACCCCCGATGCCTCTCTGTTCTCTCTGCAGCTGGACCCCGAATACAACGCTCGCAGTTTGCGTCGGTTTTGCCTGGTTTAGTCTGCGTTCCCTTTCTGCGCCCGCACTTTGCATGCTTGGTCTAACCTCCTGGTCGGAGATGGTCTTGGGGCCGTTGTGCTTGTGTCACGGGAAAAGGGGAGCGAAAAGGGGAGTGAAACCGCTGGCTCTGAGCTTGGTAGGAGGGCGGGAGCTGGAGCGGCAGGAGCGCTGGGCCCGGGCAGCGGGTGCCCCAGGGCGGGACCGAGCGTCCCTGTCACAGGACCGGCCGGGCTGCTTTCCCCTCTGATATCGCATGCCAAGGATCCCACAGTGCTCCGCTGGGAGTGCTCTGCTGTTGGAGGGGTCATCAGGGGCCCCTCAGTTGTTGGCGCTGTTTTCAGTTCTGCACCCAGCCGCGTGAGTGGTGAAGATTCTGGTAATGCCTGCAGTAAGTTGCCCCTCGTAGAAGTTTTCTGTAAGCTCTGATATCTAAAGGCCGATTTGGAGAGGAGACAGGACTGTTTGTATCGCTCCTAAAGACTCTAATTTTGTTTTGGTTTTTAGTGTGCAGAATTGTAAATATTATAATTGTATTAAATTCCTCGGTTAATGAGGAAAGAGCTGGGTAATTGCAGCAGTGTTCACACCTCTGTAATGGTTGTTTTTGCATTTTAATTATACACTGTGTTTCCAAGTGTTGGACTCTTCTCTGGGAGCACATTCCTGGGTGCCAAACAGTTTTTATGCCCTTAGTCTGGAAATTAATTTTACCTAGGAACACTGTGAAAGCTTGGGAGCGTGCCCAAAGCTGCGATACGTCTTTCTGTCCTTCGGTTACCTTGTCTGTGCCTGCGGAATCAGAGCTGTCCACAAAGCCCAGCAGCCCCTGCAGGTGCCCGAGGCAGCTCCCGCCCTTGGAGCGCTCAGAGGGCCCGGGCTGCGAGTTCCCTGCCCCGGGGAGTCCTGGTGTTTGGTTTTATTGCCACTGAAGGTAAGAGCGCCCCAGGTTCTGGGCTCACCGGCACTCGCGTCTCATTTTTCATTGACAAGGGATAAGTGTTTGCCATGCCCAGCTACACCAGATGGTTGAAGGAGGTTATTTCAATGCAAAAATCAGACAAGTGTGAGGAGCAAAGGGTGGTGGCAGAGGAGCAGCAAAACCAGAGCAGAGGGCCCGAGGGAGAATATACAGGTGTGAGCGGGCAAGCGGAGGGGAGAGGAGGGATGAGAAATTCCTGTCTGTGTCACAGAAGAAGGAGGAAGCTGCAGGAGAAGGCAGCGGAGCAGGCGGTGTGGAAAGGCCCCTTGGTGCCCACAGCCCCTGCACGGGCAGGGCTGCGCTCCTGCTGCGCGCTCTGCCTCTGTGCACGTCACGGGACGGGATGCAGCTCCTGCTCAGGACAGCTTGCACACAGGCAGCAGGGACGCTTGCCAAGGAAATATGGCCCTTCTCTCCTAGAGAGATGTGTCACAGATTTTCTGTGTTCTTCTCCGTGCAAGACCTAATAGGGTGACTTGCCAAGGGGGTTATCTTTTCTTGGACAGACGTGAGTGAAGTGAAAGTGAAAACTGAGTCCCCGCTCAGTTCTGCGAACGGACATTTCACCCCCTCAGACATGTTGGGAGATGAGGAAAGAGAAGCTGGGCTTGGTCTCCCAGACCCTGAAGCCCCCTGGGGCATCCCCTCACTTCACTGGGTGGATCATCTCACTGCTCCCACTGTTCTTCCGTTGTCCTCGCTTTGTCTTCTGGTCATTAATACAGAAATACTATTGTGAAGGAATTTAACGTTTTATTTAACCATTATTTAACCGTTCACTCGAATGTCCTGTCCAAAGCCGAGTGTGCTGGAGTCTCAAAGCCAGTTCGGACCCGATTTGCGAGTTCCCTGCCCACACTTCGGATGTGCCCGAAAGCTGCACTGGGGAGCAGAGACCCACCGAGCCCCCTCCCCATGGATCCCCCAGCTCTGGGTGACGCACGTGCTCTGCAAGGCCTGCCCCCCCACCCCGGGCCTGCCCCCCGCCTGCCCCCACCACGAGCTGTGCCTGCCCGTGTCCCCGCCATGGGCAGCTCTGCAGCACCTTCTGCATGGGCCGGGGCCTCAGCCACGGCTTCCAGGCCCCCGCTTCATTTCCCATCAGAATCCTCTGGCTTGATGTTAATTGGAAGTGTGAGGTCAAATATTCACCTGACTTTAAAACTGCATTCTTTGTTTTCTTGTGAATAAACTGTCATCTTTTGTACACTTTTATTAGTTTTTGTGAGAGAGACATATTGATCCCTTACACTGTGCTGCTGAATGCTGCCTTTTCTCAAGGCGATCCCATGTCATCCCCCTTCGGTGGCATATGGTTAATATATGCATTGTGTTTGCTGGGCTATTGATTTCAGCAAATGAGAAAATTCATACCGTCATTATGTTTAGATACATTTCCAGGAGGTGGGCAGAGGCGGTCACCCAAATGAACTGACTTTGGCTTTGCGGACTGCAGCTCTGTGCCTTTCCCGGTGGGAGGGCCGGTAGCAGGAGACGGGCTCTGACAGCTGATGGGAGCTGGCACTGTCCCCCCCATTGCCGGGGTGCCAGCTCAGCCCTGCCCCGAGTGCCGGGCAAACCAGCCGGGGTTTTGCGGGGACAGAGAAGCGGGTGCTGGGCCATGGAGCTGCCCCTGGCGCAGGGCAGGACCCGGCCCTGTGCCTGGGAGCGTGGGCACAGTCCCGGCAGGAGTGGACAGGAACCGAAGCCAAGTCAGAGCTTCCCGTCGGTGTTGTCTGATGGATTCCTGCTGCTCCAAGGCTGAGAGCACAGGGAGTGGCTGGGGAGGCCGGGCTGTCCTGCAGCGCCCTGGCTGCGGGTCCCGAGGCTCCGCGCGGCTCCCGGGGCAGCACAGCTGGACCTGGGCTTGGATCACGGTGTTCATCTGCCCGGGTTCCTTTGATCTCTTCAGTCGCCTGCAGCCTTGCCAAGGAAGACAACAATATGATTAGCCTGCAACGACAGCTTCAGCCCGCTGTCAAAAGCTTCTGATGGTGAGGTCGGAGATGAGGCCTGAGATCTGTGTTTCAGTAAGTCTTCCCAGAATGAGGACACCAGTATAACCCCAAACACATGCTCTAACACCGTGAGGAGGCAAGAGCTGCAGTTCAGCTGAGATCAGAGTCCCATAATTTGCCAGATTGGACATATTGTGACTCCAGACTCATTTGCAGAATTAATTATGGCACATTTGCAAATCACTGTAAAACCATTTTCATCTGCAGAAAAATGATTGTGATATTTCCTGTGCTCTCAGCTCTGGTGAAAGCAGATTTTCACATGCTCCTTCTAAACAGACTTTGCCAGAAAAACATTTTCCAAAGTGATCTATGCAGTGCTCTCAGCTCAAACCTGTTCCGTGAATGCCACAAGCATCTTTGCTGTTTTGTCTTTGGGTAGATGAACTGGGGTCAGGGACAACGTCTCCCCACGCTCATGTGAAATGCCAGGAAAGCCGCTGGCTTTGTGCAGGGCAATGGGTGAGCATGGAGCTCACTGGCCTGCAGACCTGGCAGCCCTGGAAACCTCTGTGTGAGGCAGCACTTTGCTCTGCAAAGCTGCACACAGAGGGCTCTGCAAGAGCTTAGACAAAACCCAGTGTTTCTGTTCTTCATTTCCTTGAAGTTTAGGAAGCACTGACCCCAGACTTCAATCAGGGTTTTGTCTGTTTGGGAGCTCATAAAGAACTAAGGACATAAGCAGACGTGTCTTGCAACAATCTTCTCAGAACGATGCACAGATAATGCATAACAGGAATAATGTATCCAAAGATGCTCTTCTATCTTTACTTGAATTACATTCATACAACACTGGGAGGCTTTTTAAACAACTTAGGCTGATGGAAACCTTTATATTACAACCATTTATCTCCACATTGTTCCTTGATCTCAAATTTCTGGTTATAAGGTCATGTTCCTTAAATATTCCGAGCATTCTTTTCCTGCTAGATAATTTCTCTGTCTTCAATAACTTCTCTACTTACAAGGTCTGACTTGTTTGGAGTAGATTAGTGCCATTTCAATTCTTTGCCTTTTTGTCTCTGTGAAAGCAGCATGTATGCGTCCTTCAACTTCTTTAAGATGAGGCTCCAAAGGACTTTCAGGAACAGTTCCCAGATATGAATATTCAAGATTATTAATGCAGAACATCCCATCTCAAGAATACCCAGCAATATTAATTAGAGATTCCTTGCTTCTATGAGCACCCTCATGTATACATGCATTAACTGGGATGCTCACAGAAAGCTGACACATGCAAAGCTAATCCTATTAATGGAAGAATGTTATCTCAAAGCAATCACTGCAGCGCCTCCCCAGACTGTGTCACCCCCCCAGCCCTCCCTGCTCTCTGCTGTCTGTCCCATCCCAGCCACAGGCAAGAGCTCATGTCAAGAAGAGGAACAAGCTGAATATGCAGTAGTGACTCCTCAAAGTGCTTTCTGTGCCTCCAGCGACTTGTAGTACTGACTTCTTCAGCCAGAGGCTGAATCTTTGTCTTTAAAGTGGTTTTATTCTTAAGAATAAAATCACCAGAACCAGACAAATATTGGGGGGCTGGAAGAGGGGAAATATACTGTCATTAGGAGAAGTTACTACTCTGCCCTGGTGAGGCCGCTTCTGGAGTCACTGTGTCCAGTGCTGGGCTCCCCAGTTCAAGAAGGACAAGGAATCGCTGGAGAGAGTCCAGGGAGGGACACAAAGATGCTGAGGGGTCTGGAGCATCTTTGTGGTGAGGAGAGACTGAGAGAGCTGGGGCTGTTGAGCTGGAGCAGAGAAGCTGAGCGGGATGTGCTCAATGGATCAATATCTCAGGGTGGTGTCAGGATGGACCAGACTCTGTTCAGTGGTGCCCAANTGTGAGCAGGGGGGTTGGACTGGGGGATCTACAGAGGTCCTGAAACCCCAGTTCTGTGATTCTGCGAAGGTAGTCCGTTAATAAACTACTGTCATGCATTTTTTTGAAAGCAGACAATCTGTTAGGCCAAAAGCAGCTTCTGGCATCAGACAACAGCTCAAACCCAGCCTAATATCCTGAAAGAGAGTGGGCTGTCCTGGCTCTCTGCGGCCGCTCTGCTCTTTGTGCCGTGCAGGTCTGCAGCTGTTATAGGAGAGCCCCTGCTTGTGCAAGGGTTGAGTGAACCTGGTGCTTGGTTTGGGTGCTTCAGCCTCAGCTCACCTGTGTCCTGGGGAATCAGAACATGGAGAAGTTATTTTTTCTGAAGACAATTTGTCTGGTTGGTATTACTGGACGTTTCTTGCCATATTGGTCATTTCTCTTGACCAAAAGTTTTCAGTTTTTCTCTACTACTCTCAGACATATTGAAGACTGCTTAGTGTCTGTCTTAAGATATATTGTATCAAAGTTGCATAATACTTTCTAGCTAAACTATAAGCATGTAAATGTAGGTTTGGTTTTCATACTTCGGCAAATTGCGTATGAGTTCTGGGGCCGTTTCCAGTTTCAAGAGAAAGATTTTTATTTATCACACTTGATGAATTAGGGCCGTGCTGAGAGAAGTGTTCGGTTCTTGTGAGGTTTTTGAATTACCTTTCAAACTAGCTTTCAGACTAAACTATTTGCCATGCTTAATGTGGTATTCATGCACATGGCTTTTTCTAAAAATCAAACCGTGTACAACTAAGAGAGATGGCCATGAAGCATTAAGCATTTGTTGCTCATGCTTCTTTGGTGTTCGCTAATGCTGACGGTCTTATTTCACCACCTGCCTCCAGAAAGAGTAAATTAGGATTTGTACAAAGTGCTGAAGAAATTCTCGCTCCACCTCCCCTCCTCCAGCTCAGAGAAAAACTGTTGTTATCAGAGTTTCTGCAGAGGAATTAGAATGATGGAAAATGAGCCCACTGAGTCAGTATGTTCAAGCTCCGGCTGATACAGTTCGTGTAAAAATCAAAAACAAGCTTCTCCAGCCAAGGTGTCATTGACATTGTCATTGAGATGAGCGTTCCGCACAGACCGCGGAGCAGATCTTCCCACTCGGCAGCGGCGTCGCTCTGGCTGTGATGAGAGACGGTGCTGCTGGGGAGCGGGGCTGTGGCGGTGCCGCTGGCTGTGGCGGTGCCGCCGGGGAGCGGGGCTGTGGCGGTGCCGCTGGCTNAGCGGGGCAGTGGCGGTGCCGCTGGCTGTGGCGGTGCTGCTGGCTGTGGCGGTGCCGCCGGGGAGCGGGGCAGTGGCGGTGCCGCTGGCTGTGGCGGTGCCGCTGGCTCGCGACGCGTGGCCTGCCGCGGCACAACGGGAACGGGAACGCTGCGCATGTGAGGGAATTCCCGCAATTTATCATTGCCTGTTTTGAGAAGGAATGAAAACAACTGAAAATCTGTCTCTAAAATTTTCTCAGAAAAATTATTTCTGTCAGGGATTGTTTCCAGCCTTTGGAGACTGTAGAACGGGGAAGGCTGAGGGGTCAGCCTGCCGGGCCAGGCCGGTGCTGCCTGTCAGGAATGTCACCGGGCTGGCCCTGCACCTCGCACAGGTGCTGGGAAGAGCCCCGGGAGCTGTGCTGAGCACGGAGTGGTGCTCGTGCTGCTCTGCTGGGGCCGATCACCCAGCCCTGCTTGGACACAGCCCCTAGAAACCCCATTTGAGAACAAAATGGTACTGAGAAGTGCAGGGGAGGTGTCGGGCCTGGCTCAGTTCAGGCCGTGAGCATACCTGTGTGTTCTTGCTTAACTCTTTAAGAAGACAAAATGAAATCATATTCTTGAATACTCTGCCAGAAATGATTGGTGGACACCGCAATTCAATGTACTATGGAAGAAACGTCTCTTATGTCTGAAGCATGTTAAAATAGCATTGCTAGACAGTGGCTGATATCAGTTTTACACAAGGTGAATGGAAAAAGGAGAACTTGGAATTTCACTCAGCACTGAAAAGAAAATACATTTCTGATATCTTAAAGCAACCACTGGGTCACTTCCTACGGCACAGTAATTCAGAAGTAAAATGGGTCTCTAAAAGGAACAATGGCCTCCTTTTCTCTGGAGGAAATGTTCAGTGAATCCTTTCCCATTTCCAGATGTGCAAAGGTCAAACGGGTACCGGCCCGGTATTGTGCGCTTGCTGTAGGAGGGTGGGATTGCTTGCACGAGCTCACCCGTGTGGGACGCTTTGAAAACTGCTTTGTACAGTACATTCTGCTGGGAAAAGCAAACCTTTGGTATTCTTCCATACAGGATTTTGTACAAAAGGCTTCTCAGGGAGTTGAGCTGAACCTGCGCTATGAATGGTTTGAACACTGATTATTATTTTAAAAACTTTATTACCAGAACTAAACCTGAACTGTTAATTCAGAGTTTCAAACAGAAGGAACCTGAGCCACAGCCAAGCACAAGTTTAAACTCAATCAACAGAATTACTGTTCATCTCCTCAGTTCTGCTTGTCTTTTTTTATTTCAAGCCAATAAAATACTTCTCAAGCTTGGGAGTATTTTAGCATCAGTCTTACTGGCAGGAGCACTTCCTTCAATTATATTTTAGTCATCAAAGAAACTGTGAGCCTAGTGTAACTAGATAAAAGCCCTTCAAAATGAGAACCTTCCTCCATGGCCTCATTCCTGATCAGAGGTGCTTCTTTCTGGAAGCCTGCAGACCTTGCGGTTCATAGGAATGTAATGACACTTAAAGACATTTACCGTTGCGTTTCTGTTTCACAGCAGAAAGTGTCACCGGGGGTTTGGTTAGACCATGTTGCAGTCCCACTGGAAAGCAGGTGGGAATGTCTTGTTTGTTTGCTTAGAAAGTGCTTCTGGCAACGAATCACAGGCTGTTTCCCTAAACAGCCTTCATAGAAACCAAGGCTTGTTTAAAAACGGTGAAATAAGAAATGCATCCTTGGAGGTTATGTTCAGGTCAGTGAAAATTAGGCATATTAATAGGCAATTCCTGATTAGTGCCTGCAGAATTGGTTTGCTCTGCTTTGTCTTGCCTGAGGCAAACTGAGAAGCAAAGCACAAGAGCCAAGGGCGAGCATCCTCCTCCCACGGCTGCTGGACCGCGCGGTCCCCACCGTGCCGCTTGGGTCAGGCCCCCTCCCCATCAGCACACCCGGCATTCCAGTGCCCTGGGTGACTCTGGGGACCGCTGGGCAGGGGGACACAGGGATTCAGCAAGGAGGTCCTTGGGTTTTGCTATTCAGGTCTCCCTGATTACTAATCAAGATCTGCTGATTAGGAGATGCAAGGTTTGATGGAGAAACCAGTGCAAGGCACTGACAGCTCCCTGGACCGAGTCTGGGACAGTTGCCAGTGCCAGGGGATGGCACGGAACAGGCAGCAGAGCCCTTACCCCGGGGAGCCCCACTGCCCCCGCCCCGGGCTGCTGGGCCCAGCACAGAAACACCCTGGGAGCTCCTGCAGGGCAGCGGGTACCGGGGGTCACGGCCACCCACTGGCAGCGGGACGGGTCCGGGTGCCCTCCCGGCTCACCCACCGGCAGCAG
>VWYH01005193.1:0-13959 GCA_013399365.1 Pampusana beccarii | reverse complement strand
CTCCCCCGGCTGTGCGGACCCGCTCCCCCGGCTGTGCGGAGCCGCTCCCCGGGCTGACGGACCCGCTCCCCCGGCTGTGCGGAGCCGCTCTCCGGGCTGACGGACCCACTCCCCGGGCTGCTCTCCAGCATCTCCCCCTCCCCACCGCCACCTCACCACCCTGCGGGTCCCCTGGCCCCTCTGGTCTGCCTGGCTCAGCCCCCCCTGCAGGGACTGGGGCTGGTTCATCCCAGAGAAATGTTGATAACTCGCTCACTTGCACCTTGAAGGGATACTGGACCATTCTGAGATATCGGAGGACATGGGTTTTGAACTGCACTGGAAACTAGCTGCAGCTGTCAATTTGTTTGTGGTTCACGTGAGGTGTTGACTTTTCAAAAACGTGTAGTGTTTCTCCTTCTCTGGCATTGCAGGCTGCACATTTTGAGGAGTAAAACCCCAGCTCAGTCAGAGCTGCTCGCAGGTGTTGAACAGCAGCAGAGAGCCCCCTTTTCTTGAAATGGAGATGGCAAAACAGACACAAAGACAAAGCTGGGGGAGAAAGTTCTTAAGTAATGTGAAAATTTTCCTTTTTTTGTGCATCCTCTCTCTCTACATGGATGCTTTATAAGTAATTTGTGCTCAGTACAAGTTGGGGATGTTTTTAGATGACTGACGTCTGTGAAAATGAGATTTCTCCAGTAAACTTCTTTAATGAAACCACAATAGGAGAGGTAATGCACTGATCTGCATAGTCAGCTTTCAAGCAGAGTGGCCAGCTCTTGCTCTTGTGCAGTGTGATTGAAGAGCTCAGGTGCAGCAGTATAGTGCTGATTATTTGCTTATTAATTAATACTCCAGGCAACACATGTCTTTTAATTATACCACATACAACAGCTATTGCCAGCAGCCAAAGGATTTCCTGATACTGAGCACTCTTAGCAGTTGCCCTTGTTTAGTCCCATTTGGAGCCCAAGGACCGGGGGGCGTGTTTGTGCGTGGCCGTGCGAGCGGCAGCGGGCAGGGAAATACCCACAGCCAGCGAGAGGATGTGGCACCTCTGGCTCGTGGCATCATCCCAGGAACAACAGGGTCTCCCTCTCTCTGGGCAACCTGTTCCAGTGCTTCACCACCCTCATTAGAAAAAATGTCTTTCTCTTGTTTAGCCCGAATCTCTGCTCTTTTAGTTCAAAACCATCACTCCTTGTCCTATCATAACAGGCCCTGCTAAAAACTCTGTCTCCCTCTTTCTTATCGGCCCTTTGTAAGTACAGAAAGGCTGCAATAAGGTCTCCCTGGAGCAGATGGAAGGTGAAGCCGACTCCTCTCTGTCTGAAAGCACAAAGCGAGGCGCAGGGCTGCGCTGTGGACAACCTGCTGGTGTCGTGTAAAAAACGTCGCTGAAGCGACAAGGCAAGACGAGCTGGTTCTGCATAGGAATACATGTATGATGTTCAGAGGCAGTGATGTGATAGCAGCATGTGCTGCACCCAGCACCTGCAATGGACACTGCAGCGGGGCAGCTCTCCAGGGGCGCTGACGCAGGCTGGAGGGCTCCATCACCTCTCTGGCTCTGGACTGGCCAGGCTGCTGAGACGCTCGCTGGAGCTGGCACCGCAGCAGCTCATGGCCAAGTTTGCCTTCGTTCAGCGAGCAGCGTGCCAAGAACAATCATTACTTCATGATTAGGAGTCTCATTTGGTTTTGGAATGCCTCGCCGCACCTGCAAAATACAACTATCCCTAAAATTGTAGAGATTAATATGATGCAATAAGACATTTGGCACAACCTGCTGCAAAGCTTATGCCAGTCTTCAGAAAACAAGCTCACTGTGCCACCTCTTCCTGGCCTATTCTGAACAGCTCTGCAGGGCATAACTATTCTTAAAACTACCTTTCTCTCCAGTTACACAAACTACTTGGCTGATGTTCTTAGCAATAGCCAGGAAAGGGAGTAAGTAGCTTCCTGAGCTGTCTTGTTAGTCCAATGTGTCTCTGTATGAAGATATTAAGGAATTGCTTACGATGAAAATTCACCTCTGATTTGAGCGAGACAGAGTCTCCCTCTTGCCCCCGCCAACACACTGCTGTACGATCTGCAGCACCCTGGCAGGAAGGATCCCCAAGAGGCAGATGGTGTAGCACCGGTGAAAGCTCATCTCTGTTGCATGTGTGACATTTGCTTCCTTGGGTTCACTAGGTGTATTCCAGTTGTTCCTGTTTATCAGCAGAGTGGTAGTCCAGTCTTTATTTTAAACCAGCTTCCTCCCCTTGGTGCTGTAAGACATCACGGGACTGTGAACGTTGCTGGAAGTCTCATAGAAAATGCTTTAGCAGCGCTACAAAGCCGTATCTCCTGAACATGAGAGCAGAGGAGAGACTTGCGATATGAAGCGTTCAGGGCAGCTCTGGTGCGGGGTGTGCGCTCCGGTGCAGCACGGCCAGCATGGTCACGGGTGTCAGCCAGGCCACCCGCACCCCGCAGCGATGCTGAACCTGCTCACGGCCGGCTCTCCGCTCCGGGCTGGGTTCGGGTCCAGCTCCCACAGGAGGGGAGGTGGGGAGGAGGACGTGCCGTCACTAAGCGACAAAGTGAGTGCCACAGAGCCCCGGCAGGGACAGGGAGCTTCTCCTCTGGCAGGGCACAGCCCCGCACACAGGGGGCCCGGCTGTCTGCACACAGAGGGCAGCTCATCCCTGCAGGGACAGAGGTGGCTGGTCTGGCTGCACAGACCCCATGGAGCTGGGAAGAAGAGACTGGATATTCCGGGGAGACTGGAGTGCCGGATCTGCAGGTGCCCAGCTACAGCTTGACTCACTTGCCCTTCATTTAGGTTCCTCAGTTACAATCTACTCAGTTTCTTCCGTTGTTGACCAGCCCCACTTCCAGATCAGATCAGGTCGGTTTTGGCACTCCCACTCCTCCTTCACTGCACACGTGTTCTGTGCAGCGAGCTGGGACAGCCCCCGGGGCGGTGTGTTGGGAGTGAGGAGGATGGAGCTCCCAGCCTCAGTCAACAAACAGTGATTATCTCCCGGCAGCACTCTGCTAACAACAGCTAATTAAAAAGGGTATGGATTATCCATAAACGAAGCAGAATGCCTCGTACGCATAAAAACAGTGTGAATAACATCTTCATCACCTCCTGTCGCGCAGCCAGGAGAGCTTTCGTAGGCCTCTCTGGGGCCGAACAGCAGCTCCTGGCCCCTTCCCGTGCGTCACACCCAGCTGGAGATCGCTGCCTCCGCTGTGGGGACACCAGCCCTGCGGTCACTGCCGGGCAAGGCCCCAACGCACAAGTCACTGCCCCGAGCAGAGGGACAAACAGGCTGTGCTGCCAGGGCAGGTCTGTGGTGTCCCCAGCCCAGGGACACGCAGCGCGGCACAGGCCGCTGGTCACGCTGACAAGGTGCGCTCCCTGTGCCCCCGCGGGGCGATGAGAGCTTGGGATGAAGTTTTCACAGATAAGCAAACAAACAGACCCCGGGAGTCAGAATCCATCAGTAGCCATGGTAATGCAGTTTGCTGCACAGATACATTTTGCAATTTTAAACCAGCATTTGTTTAGTCATGTTTCTCATCACCATTAGTACATAATTGGACACTGTACATCAGTTTAAATGAATTTGTAATGAGCACTGCAGCAAGTCTATTGAACAGGAGATAAATAGGTGATTACTGAGACTGTGCCCTGATGGATGGGGTTGCTCAGGGACTTACGTTCTGTTTCCATAACCTTCAATGGAGACACCATAAATCACAGCAGACAGAGTGACCCATTAGAAGCAGTAACCAAAAGAGAAGAGAACCAGCTTTAAGGGATAGAAGTCAAAGGGCTGACAATGCCAGGTGCCTGCTGGCACAAATCAGAGAAGACTGATGCAGTGTGAAGATGTGATGGGAAGACCCGGGCCATCAGAACCTTCTTAAGGGAGGAATGTGAAGATGCCATGAGATAAGGGAGAGAAGTAAAGGGCTCAGAATTGGTGCTACAGGGCACTTTCTGGGAAAGGTGCATCCTTCAGGCCTTTCCTTCAGAGCTTGAAGGTAGCAAATAATGATAAAATCAATAGTAAGGGAGCAAAAGGAAAGAGCAGGGATGCACTGTTTACTTTTACACAAAGGCAAAGGAAATCAGGTGAGTGGGAATTTAGCAATGGGAACTGGAACATCAGAAGGCAAAAGGATGGGAAGTGGCCAGAAATGAACGATTAATTCCTGAGCACAGCAACTGAGTTGATGATAAGGTTGTGAGCAGGGCAGCTGCCCAACAAGCAGGGGAGGGAGCGCAGGCAGAAAGGAACATGGAAAAGATTGTGGCTTCTGCTGAGAGCTGAGGGACATCGGGCTGCGGGACCTGAAATTCTGGAGCGGCATATGAGAGCTGTAACTTTGGGTAGAAGGAACATGAAGGAAAAGTTATGATCATGAGGACACAGTCTGACCTACTAGCATGAAAAAAGGTGGAATGAGGAGGAGGTGCTGGGGACAAACTTCTCCAAATCAATGTCAGCCATCTGTACCATTTTGTGGTATCTTAGAAAAATACAGCAGCGCATCTCAAACCAGGAGTCTATAGGAACTACTGTGTAATTAACATGTGCAATACATATTGTGTAGGACAATAGTTCCAAGAAAAGCACTCCACAATATGTACATCACATTTCAAGGCATCAGAGGAGTCAGGTAAAGCTGTAATTCAACCATGTACTAAGCAGGACAAAGATAAAATAAAGAAAAATGTTCTAAAGTACCCTCTAAATACAAAATAAAACTTCAATTTCAGAAAGCTTAACAACATTTCATTGCAATTTCAAAGACACTAAAACATAATCAAACCTGCAATTCAGCTGTGTTAAGAAGGAAGAAGGGGAGTTCCTAGAAAGAGCTTGTCTGAGTCATTTGTGCTTTAATAGCAGCTGGAGAGCTGATCTCAGCTGTGGGTGGTGATGGAGCTGTGGGACAATGCCCGGGGAGGCAGAAACTCAGCTCAGCTGTGGCGGCAGAGCGTGTGCCCTGCGCTGGGGACCAAGGGGACTCAGACCAGGCACAAGGTCACATCTTGGTGGGTGAGATCTGTTTATCTTTCAAAACTCTGCAATAAAAGCACGGGATTGTTTGCTGTGCTGTAGCTCTTCACCGTCCCGCTGAGGTGCGAGGTGCTGCTCACACAGCTCTGGCAGGGATGGACACTGTTCCTCTGCTTCTGAGGGTTCCCAACAAGGTGGTGTGGGCAGTCTGCTGCCTCCAGTGAACGTGCCTGGGAGGTTTGGGTGGTTAATGGTGGGACTTGGTCACAGAGCAGCGATGGTGTGTGGGTGACGAGAGCCCCTTCTGACACTGGACACTGTATCATTGTGGGAATCTTCAGAGATGGGGAGCAAATGGACAAAATGATAGTGTGGACCAGTTGTGGGATATGTGGCATAATCACTGGTCCAAAGAGTGTGAACCATGTTATTTTGGAAAACAGCATGGACAGCGTGGAAAACTTGGAAAAATTAAAAGTAACTGGACTGAGCAATAATGACTTGGATCAGAGTGCCTAAGGAATGGCTCATACGCTAGGAAAGCATGAGTGTCATTGTACGGGCCTTATCAACACCTGGAATTTTGTATAAAATGCTAAAATTTCGTGTCTAAGAAAGACTCGCACAGGAACGAAAGTGGAGGAGTTGCAATTGTAGTCAATGAGTGACCACAGTTCCTGTCCTGTGGTAGGTCCTGCACAAATACAGCTCTACATGACCACACGGTGCCTGACTGGAAGAGCAGGGCGGGGGCACAGTCTGGCTGCAAGCGGCGTGCCCGAGGACTTGGAGGTTCAAGGGAGCAGCGGGACACAGCGCTGTGCCAGCCTGCTGACCGACTGGGCTCTGCGGGGCGGAAAAAGGTGTTGAAGCAGATACAGAGACAGATAAGGAAATTGCTCCTCAGAGCAAGCACAGGAGAATCACAAGAGGTTGCTGGAAAAGCTGGCAACGTGGTGCTGCAGGCTGAGCCATTCGAGACGGGAGCGAGCACCTCGCCAGCCAAGGAGTGACAGACAGCGCGGGACCGGCTGCCAGGAGCCCTCTGCAACCTGACAAGCGGCTTCTGCTTCGTGTGACAGAGAAACGGGTTCCAGTGCAGCGATTTAAAGAGAGATGACGTGGAGTAACACAGAGATCTTTGCAACAGCGCTCTGCCCAGGCTCTGCTGGGCCAGGATCGCACGTGGCCAGGCAAGAGAAAGGGATGTTGCAAACACGTGCGCGAGATCGGGAAGCTTCAGATAAACCTGGGCTGCGTAAACGACCAGGAAGCACTGTTTGCTACAGGCGTGACGGAAGAATCCTCCGTGCTTGTGCGTGGGAAGGTGAGAGGACAGCGCTGTGCGGCAGGAGGCTGCTCTGCAGCACGGGCTGTGTCTGTCAGCCGTCAGCCAGCAGCGCTGGGCTCGCCGTGACGAGGTTTCACAGCAGCTGATGAGCAGAGGAAAAGTGTCCTCCAACAGAGCTGTTTAGGACACACATCTCTATGAGGAGAGCAACAAGGAGGCAGAGCTATAGAAGATGAAATAGCAGACAATTTGAGATAAAAGAGGCTGCCTGACAATCTTCAACATGGTTGAATACAAAGGGTTGAAAAGTTACAGGGGGTTGTAGGGTCCTATCAGCAAAGTCTGTCTTGAATTTTGTCATCATATAGAGAAGGTCCCCTGTAGACAGCAGTGCCGGATGCACGCCGAGTCTTCAGACGCGTCACTGCTTCATGCTCTGCTCTGTGGATGACTTCAAGAACCTCCCTCTCTACTCTTTAGAGAATAATTCTGTGTCCTTTACAGATGGCTAGCAATGCCGTGTGTAATGTGTGCTTTAAGTATTTGTTTATTCTTATTAGAGTGGAGCTTTTGATGTGGGTCTATCCATTACTTAAAAGCCAATAAGTTGGAAAAGGATGAAAGAAAGTGAAATGGTCTGTATCATATCATTCTGTACAGTATTTGTGTATGCTGAATATTTCATTTATTCTGTAATCTGCAGATGGTTTGAAATTGAAAAACTGGGCTATTCCAGCGGCAGCCTTTTTGTTCTTGGAATGAGCTTGGCTTATTCAAGCAAAGCAAACGAACACCTGATTAATGCCAACATCTATCTTTAAGGAAAAAGGTTGTCATTAGACTGAGCTATTGTGTGATTCTGAAATGTTTTAACATTGTGCTTTACATGGCACGAGCTTGAGTGGGTTTCTTCCTTCTGGTGAGATCAAATGAAGCCTGTGAAGTCTTCACTGCCCTCTTGGCACTGCTGGATCCCAGAAGTGGCCTTTGGGAGCAGGGAACAGCCTGGCCCGGCCCATTCCCGTCCCTTCCCGTCCCTGTCCCGTTCCCGTTCCCGTCCCGTTCCTGTCCCATCCCGTCCCGTCCTGTCCCCGTGGTGCAGCTCCACAGACAGACCCCGGCTCCCGCTGCACGCACAGCAGGGCCCACTGCACACCCCTCCTGGAGAGCTGGGCTTCTCCCACCTTCACCTCTAGCCCACAGAACAACTGCAACCAGCCCAGGGCAGAGTTTCTCTCTGCCTGCCTGCGGGGGGTGCACACCGAGGTTGGGGGGCACACCGAGGTTGGGGTGCACACCGAGGTTGGGGTGCACACCGAGGCTGGGGGCACACCGAGGCTGGGGGCACACCGAGGTTGGGGTGCACACCGAGGTTGGGGTGCACACTGAGGCTGGGGGCACACTGAAGTGAGGTTGGGGGCACACCGAGGTTGGGTGTCCCTGGCAGCAGAGCCCTGTGGGCTGCCCGGGTTCGGGGGGTCCTGCCCATGGCACCCCTAGGCACAGGGGCTCCCAACCCAACGGGTCCGTCCACCACCGCGCTCCCTCTTGCTGAGCGCTCGGCCCTCAGGCCCCGCTTTGTGGGGAGGTCTTTCCTCACCGCAGTATTTCTGGGAACCTGCTGTTGTTTCTGAAATACGCAGCTTGCCTGCAATTTCCCGGAAAGGCAGGAGCAGAGTGTAGGTTTTAGAGAACAAGCTGTACTTTGCTTTTGCCATGTGCAAAATGGTTTGTGACCCTGAGAAAAACAGTTGAACACTGGACATTAAAGAAGATATTTTAAAACCTTTTGATCCTAGTTGAAAAAATTACATTATAGAGGATGAACAATCGAGGTTTTTTTCCACAGGTGATATTATTCTTTTTTGGGTTTAAACAAGAAACTTTTTGCTCTCTTATTTTAAGGCAACATGCAGAACTTAGCCTTTATTATTATATTACAGCGACCAGAAACTGAGTTAAAATTCAGCATGACTTTTAAGAGCACGGATGTGATGGGGAGCAGCGGAGGGACCTGGGGGTTCAGCCTGGAGACCAAGAGGCTAAGGGGAGACCTTTCCAAGCAAGAACTTCTGGTTCTGTGTGTCCTGAAAACCAGAGTTACTCCCGAGGCAATCCCTGAGAGGGGCTGTGGACAGATATGGCAACGTGAGAGGTCAACACTCACACAGATTTGCACCCCAAACAGACCATAATTAGGAGAAGACAGAAAGGGAAGGTGTACACAATCAAAAGAGGGATGAAGGGAAAAAAATATTTGGAAAAATGACTATTTGTGAGCGAAAACCTGTCTATCTTGCCTTTCTCCCAGCAGTGTGCTGAGTTTTGAGGCTTTTTGGAAGCAGGGAGTTTCAAGGAGCACACGGGATCAGTGCAATGCAGAGATCCGAACAGAAGAGACGGAGTCACAGCTGGAATCCGCACGAGAAGAGCCTGAATGGGCAAAGGCAGACCTGGTGTGTCCGTTCTGATCTGCTTGTGATAGAGGGAAAAGAGGCTGCGGAAGTCGCATTTTCCACCTCATAGGTTTTATAGGATTTCAGGCAGTGTCCATTGGATTTTACTGAGTGGAAGAGACTTGTACATCTTTTATTATTGCAGTTTCTGAGAGACAGCTGCTCAAATCTCTTCATCTCATCAAAGCCTGTGTTCAGAAGTCCGTTTTTAATTTTTCATACAAGCTGATGAATTTCAACTAAGGTGAAAGTGCACAAAAGAGGGAACAAAAGTGTCAGCTGATGGGAGATGGAGTCAGTGGTTTTAGCAGTAATCGGAGAAAAGTGCAGTGGGCAGTGCAGGAAGCAGCATAACCCTCCCAATAGCAGTGCTCGTCTTTCGCTGGACCGCTGAAACTGAGAGTTAAGGAAAAAGCCGGAAAACAGCTGTTTCTCACTGGTTTTGACTCCACTGATTTCTGCAGTGCTAGAGTTACTTTAACTGAAAATTCACCTTTAAATACACGTGAAATACAGTTCCAGGAAAAGCCTGAACGCATAATCCTACAATCCAAGATACTTTACCATTGTTTAATGATGATATGCCCCACATCTAAAACAATTTGAGAATCTTTTGCTCTGGAAGACACCACTGCACCTGGGGAAAATCTCTGCTTCTGCAAGGCACTAAAACACTAAGGGCCACAGATCTGAATACACAGAGAGCAGCACCAGCATAAAAAGGCTCAAAGCAAAGGTGTAGTGCTACTTAATCTTGCTGCAAGAGAGCAGAATGTGTGACTTCAGGTCACTCAGAGAATGTGACTATTTTACAAGCCTCGGAAGGGCTGTTCCTCGGTGTTTAATTAGTGAATCCCTGAGGCTGGAGGCTCTGGCCCGCTGTGCAGAGCGGCCGCCGCGCAGCCGCTGGTGCCTGCGGCGCTCGCTGATCCCATCGCCCTCTCCGTGCTGCGCGATGCTCCACCAGACGTGACCCACGGCTCAGAAGCCATCTCTGACCCGAAGAGGTGGCTCCCAGCTCCATCCTGCCTCTCTGCGGCCACGGCAAATCCTCCCGCCCCGAGTTCTCCTTTGCTGTGGGGAGCTGAGGACTGGGGAGGGCTATGGAGTGTTTTTGGAGGAAATCAATATTCTTTTGCTGTCTCTTGCTGCATACTACTGGCAGAGATGCTAACAGAGACTGAAGCTGTACAGACTCTTAGCTTCTTGCTTTATAGACCATTAGCTTTAAAGATGCTGTCCAGACTGCCTGCTCCAGTTGAAGGGTCTCTCTGATTATCTTTCCAGGTAAATTAATGCCTGGCATATTTCTATATTAGATTTTGAAGGCACTAATAAATTAATTTATTAGGTGATTTCTCCATTTAATACTGCAGTCTAAACCAACAGACAACAGCAGAAAACAGGTCTATTGATGCTGGTTCGTTGCCATATAGCCAGTGTCACGGTGCCAGTACCTGTAAATCCTCACTGAACAAGGCCAAGGGACACTTCTTAGCTAGAGACCACAAAACTTATACACCCCCCCAGCAAACAGCACAGCTCCTGCACAACGCTGCTTTTGTGCAGGAGCAGCTGCAGCGTCCCAGGCGCCGGGCAGGGCTGGGAGCCGCCCCTGGGCCCAGCTCTGCCCCACACCCCCGCACTGCCGTGGGGAGCGCGGAGCTGTGTGCCCTGGACAGAGGGACCAGCGAGACAGCGGCGTTGCGAGTCAAACACGATCTCCCATTAGATGTTAAAAACTATTCCACAGTTCTTAAAATACTTCTCCTTAGTTCAAAAGTAGACAAAGTAGATCTTTTACATGTCAGGAAAGATGTTTCCTTTCCCCAGGGGTTATGTTATTTGTACCTTCTAAACACCAAAGCTATTAACAATAAACAATTCAATGCAAATAGGAGGTATTTATAAGCAGAGAGGCGCTCATAGGAATGAAACTATGAACACAGAGAGTCTCTGATTTCTAGTCTTAAAATAGTCTCAATTATATGCACATTAAAAATTCTTCCTAAAACTATTTCTGACAACGTTACCACCCCAGGCACAGACCCAGGAGGAGGGGCCCTCGGGCTCTGCTGCGCGCCCTCCCTGGGGACTCGGTCCCCGCACCGCGCAGCCCGCCAGCCCTGCTTTGCCTTCCAGCTGGAAAGGGCACGGGTGGGCAGCACCCCGCGTCTCCTGGCTGAGGGTCCTGTGGGCACAAAGGGCGCCTCGGGGCGCAGCGTCCCAGCGCGGGCTGCGCCTCTGTGCGGGTGCCCAGCACCCTGGGCAGGGGGCTGGTTTGGTCGCTGGCGGTGCTGTCGTCACTGAAGATTGCACTGTCCTTTTGTCCCTTACGCTGCACTCTGGTTCAGTGATGGAAGTGCGGTGGGATCAGGAGAGCAGCCCTCTGTCCCTGTCTCTGACCTGCCAAGTGGTTTTTGCACAAGTCATCCCGTTTTTCTGGGCTTGAATTTCAATAAAACAGGGGTTAAGCAGCAGACCTCCGCTGCCATGCACTCTGCAAGCGCTGGAGGAAGAGGTGGTTACATGGAAGACACAAATACTCCAAAGTATGTGAGCAAAACAACAGTAAATATTTTAATAAGGTATTAACAGTTGACTTAAAAGGCATTGCACTAATCTACAAAGAGCAAGACAGATATGTCTACTTATACATAGGATTCTAGCCTCCTAATAGTCCTGTAATTTTTAGCTAAAGCCTATTTCCAGGGGATTATCCATTTTCCTTCATGGGCATTATTTGTAGAAGGTTCTTAGGAGTGCCATGCACATTTCAGCAGAGCCTGAATTACACAGAGAACACACCCTGTAGAGGAGAAACTGGCTTATGAGCGTGCATCGCTCAAAAAACTGTATGTGCATGTTTTAAATCCTGGGTCATTACATCAGTGTCTTCCATGAGCCTTCAATGTTTGTAAACCACTTATTTAGTAATAACCCTGCATTTAACACAAACTTTCTTCTTATGTCTGTTCTAGGAGTAATAGAACAGAAATTCTCATAATAAAATACAAATTTTGGACATATCGTATATCCTTAACATTGATATCTTAGAATATTCTGTAACAAATTCTATAAATTATTTATTACACAAAGTGAACTTTAAAAAGAAAATATGTATCAAAGCACAGAACATATGAAAACAAGCACTTGTAGTTTCAGTACGTGAAAATCTACCAGTTCTCTCCCGATTTCCTTGGGATATTACACAGAACCATAAACGCTGTGGTTGGAAGGGCCCCTGACCGAACCGGCTGCTCCCAGCAGAGCTGGGTCAGCGCTGCAGGGACGGGGCCTCCAGCGCCTGTCCAGCACCGCCCAGCTCTCCTGCTGGAGCCCCTGGTGTGGACCCAGGAGTGCTCAGACCATCCCTCCCCCTCCTCCCAGGCTCAGCCAGCCTCCAGCTCTCCCCCTGGCTGCAGGCCCCGGGTACCTCACCGTCACCACAGCTCCCGTTGGCTCCACATCCCGTTTGAGCTGGCGGCTGAACCTGGATGCAGTTCCCCAGGTGTCCTCGGCTGCTCTGAGCAGAGGAGATAACCCCCCTTGCTTGGCTGACCACGCTCTTGCTCACACTGCTCAGCACCTGCTTTTCCTATTTGGGAGGTGCCCCTTGGCT
Organism: Pampusana beccarii; assembly: GCA_013399365.1. Taxonomy (NCBI): domain Eukaryota; kingdom Metazoa; phylum Chordata; class Aves; order Columbiformes; family Columbidae; genus Pampusana; species Pampusana beccarii. Next base: position 1,581 of record VWYH01005193.1, on the reverse strand, counting down.
CTTACCTAACCTGGCATCCACCAGTATCTCCAGACCTTGCGCAGCAGTCGCTGCCCAGCCTGTGCCGATGCATGGGCTGTTGCTTCTCCAGGGGCAGAACTTGGCCCTTCTCCTTCTTGAACTTAAACGCTTCCGCGCTTTGTCTCCTCATCCAGGATGTGAAACGCCGCTGGCTCCGGCATCCACACCAGTCACTGCTGGGCAGCCGCTCTGTGAGTCCAGCGGGTTCCTATGGCACCAACAGCAGGTCCATCCAGCCCGGCTTGTATCTCCTCAGCTCCCACCCGGGAGTGAGGTGGCAGATGGTGCTGACATCCCCGCTCAGCCCCGGCACCTCGGTCCCTGCTGTGCCCTGACCCGCAGACCCATCCTGCCATGGAAAGCCACCAGGCTGCCCAACAGCACCTGCCTCGGGGAACACGTTGGCTGGTCCCAACTGATTTCTTGTGCTTTATGTTTGGAAACAGATTCCAGGGGCCACACACCATGGTTGTTCCAGGACTGAGGTGAGGCTGACCAGCCCATCCCTCTGAGTCCTCCTTCCCCTTCTTAAAGATTAGGGCCGTATCACTATTTTCCAGTCACAGTCCTCTCCTAATCACCACAATTTTTCACAGGTGATACACACCATATCCCAGTCATATCAATGAACCCTTTTGGCACCCTTGGCGAGTCCCTGCCAGCTCCCAGATTTGTACAAACCCAGCTCCCCCAAGTAGCTCCCAACCTGCTGCACTGTCAGTGCAGGTTGTCCCTTTCCCAATGGTTTGTACACTGACTTTGCCTGCAAAGACTGGGGAAACACATCTCAAGTCCAAACGTTTGAAATAGGGTTTTCACACTTGATTTATTGGAGGTTTGGAAAGTTGGTGGTATGCTGACTTTGGGCCTGAAGCTGTGCTCTGCTGAAGCAGGGTCCATCGCATGCGCTGGGGTACAACTGCAGACAGGGACGGGATCACAGAAGATGTGCGCAGGCTGATGAGCCAGCCAGTACCATGTTTAGAAACTGAGCTGACCTCACATTAAACCAGACTCACTTCTCCAGTGACATTCAGAATGGATGGATTTTCTTGCTGAGTAAATCACAAGCGGAAAGCATGAGCAACGGTGATCTTTGGAAACTTGCCCAGGTTGCAATCAGCTGCATGCCCGGATTTGTGACGCATCCGGCTCAGTTCTCCAGCCCCCGCGGCCCCCGCTGGCAGCCCCAGAGCCCCCAGCCAGAGGCAGGAGCGCTGCCAGCGCCGGGAACATCGGATCTCCCCACCGCTTGCCAGCATCCCCACTGCCCTCGCCTCCAGCTGAGCCGTGTGTGCCAGCAGCTGAACCCAGAGCTGGCAGCGGAGGCCGGCCAGGATGCAGTGACCGTATTTCCCCTTCTTTGCAAAAATGCAGAAAATCTGCTGCATATCCCGAGTGCCATCTGGTGGCTGTTCCTCCGTCTCTCAGGTCTCCGGTTCTGCTCTGGGCGCAGCCGGACCGGCCGCACTGTCCGGGCACGGGAGGAGCGGCTGCCCCAGCCTGGGCGCTGCCACCGCCGCCCGTGCGGGTGTGGGAGCACCGAGCACCGAGCACCCA
>VWYH01005189.1:1079654-1195457 GCA_013399365.1 Pampusana beccarii | reverse complement strand
CAAATGAGCCCTGCTAATTCCTGGCCCATCATCCTTTTGCCCGTGAGATAAACCTTTCCCACGTATCACTGTCTGTCTTTTCCCACGTATCAAGTCACTGGAGACAGATATACTCTGGGTGCTGTGTAAGCCTGACTGTTCGTTTGTAACCTCAGCCTTCTAAAAAGCTGTAATTTAAAGCAGCTTCTTAAGAACATTTGCTGCTGGCTTCTGTGTGACACTAAAATCAGCCTGCAGGAACAGCAGCAGTCTCAAGTAATATAAACTGGAGCTCAGCTGCTTGGCTCTAATACTACAAGCAGCAAGCTGTGGCAGCCTAAGTCAGACTCAAGGCTGCCACAATCAGCCCAAACTGAAAGCAGGCTGTGTGGATATACTAAACAGGAGAAGGGAAAATGAAAAAGCATTCATTTACCTGGACAACATTGGGATACAGTGCAGCACATAACATAGCTGAGATCAGCTTGATGTTCTCTGCATTCGAATTTGCCTGTGAAATTAATGCATACATTAGGTATTCTACAGGTAAGTCTACAAAGGTAAAGCCCCTGAAATTCCTGAAATTAGTTTACTTTTATAGCTGCACTGCTGTGCTTTATAGGGGAGGACCAGCTACTAAGGTCTCAGGATGGACCTGGGCTGTGTTCCCCAACCACTATTAATGAAGCAAATTGGCCACCAACTATCTTGATGCAGTTAGTGGCAAATCTAATTTTTCCCTAATGTCTGGCTACAAAGCATCTTGCCCCTGAGAGAAAGCAAGCACAAGTTGTCCCAATACACAGTGATACTCTACAACTATCACACCCTTATCACCTCACCATGTAGCCATAGGAGATCTCTAGCTCTGGAGGTGCTGCTTTCTGAAGACTGTCTGCAATGCTGAAATACTTTACTGCCTGCTCTGTAATGTAATTCTGTTCTCAAAATAAAGTTGGCACTAATCCAAACATTCAGGCCAGGTTGTGAGTCAAACCCCTACCTTTCCACCACTTGCTGACTTTAAATATGTCCAGTCAGAAGTGTTTCACTGTCTCAAAGGAGCAAGTTTCAGCTCACTTCCATATCTGGACCTGTTCTTCCCAGGCACATAAGGCCTCGTGCAATCGAGGCTGGTACAGGCACATCCAATGTGCAGGGAGGAAGAACAGAGCAGGCAGGAGCTGAGTGTTGCCAGTGTGAGATTACGAAGTCAGGCTGTGGCAAGAAGCCCATTAGTCTAGAGCCCACCTGGCACCCAGGTCAAATGAAAAACTGCAGCACTGTTTTGGAACACTGAAATGCTGTGAATTACCTCTTCTCCCGTGGCATCCAACACGCCATCGCCTCCTTGGGACCATTTCTTCTCAATGTCCCTGGCTCTTAAGCCCTCCTTCACAAATCCAATGTCAGAAAGTAGCTCTGTGAATTGCCGTTTCAGGCTGGCAATTTCCTACAAACAGACAAAAGGCAGTGACGGGTGCCACAGAGAGCAAGGAGAGCCTTCACCAGTTGCTTATTTTCATCACTAGGACTCTCTTTCACCACTAAGACTCTCTCAACCAGTCTCCATGCAAGATGACAAAAACTAACTTACCTGAAGAACTCTTCCTGACAGAAAATTCTCCCTGCAGTAGTTGTAGCTTGCCTGAGAACCCTTTTGGATACTTAAACGCCATCCCTAATTGAGAATGTGGGAGGAAAGCTTTAATAAAATGTTTCAGCTTGAATTTCAAGCACACCACAAACCTGTGAGAGAGGCTACTAAATTTTACCTCACCTTATAGGCCTGGAGAAGAGCCAGGTAGTCGCTGTTTCCTACTGCAAACTCCAACTTCTTTTTGTTTGCTTCTTCCCTTTTATCCCATGGTGAGACCTAGACAGGCAGTAACAGATTACACATGTTCCCCCCCTCACAACTTAGACAAGCCATTGTGAGAGCTGCATCACAAATAATATTTAGTATTTTCAGAGCCCCTCACAGGTCAGAATGCAAAATTTCTCCTTGGATAACAAAAAATACGAAGAATTCAAAAACGCCCAGTCAACAGCAGAGCACCTAGGCCCATTGCCCTATCTAACCACAAGAGATCCAAAGGCAAATCTGTGGCTGACCAGCTCACAGAAAATTCTTCATTTTGGCCAGATGTCTCTGCAGCTGCAGAATGCCAAGATCCATGAAAAACAGTGTCTCACAAACCTTAGCAAGTTAATTGAGCTGAAGCTCAAATGACAATGCCTATAATAGAGAAAAGCACATCAAGTCTAAAATCCACCTGGGTCTGAGAGACAAAAAAGGCCATAGTAACTCAGGATATCAGCTTATAGAAACTTATGCTGTAGATAATGCCCAGTAAGCCTATGGAAAACAATATGCAATGAAATAACTAGAACAATCTATTTCTAATTCTTTCCCAACTATCCTCAATTCAAACTATTTTCACTACTAACAATCGCAATAAAAACTTAAAGAAAGTCTGATTTTTCCTGCAAGTTTGTACACTGCAGTAGAAGATTAACAACAGTAAGAGCACCTGTAAGTACTGCAGCTGATTCAAAAAGCCAACGTGAAAGTGAGAACCACACAAACCGAGATCCAAACTGAACTCTGGATTCACAGCTGAGACATGTTAACTTCATCATTATCACTGTTTTGTAATTATTTCTAACTGCTTCTTCTATTACCATTCATTTTCCATTTTTACACCAAATCTGGACAAAATGGACTGGCTGTACTTCTTAGTTCAGATTAAAACTAATATCCACTCTGTTTCTACTGCTCACTCTCAATATAAATAACATTCTCATCACCGCTGCATGGTTTTGGTCTTCTGCTTATAACTAGACTTTTTTAACAAGCACTGCAACAATGTAGGCTAAAAAGGATAATTAAAATACTCAGGTTTAGTATGCTGCAAGTTTTGCTGCTGCATGAAAACATAACACTTTCAAAGCAGGACACACTTACAAAAGGCGACTTAAAGGCCAGACTGGCTGCTATAGTCAGCGCAGGATCCAGGCAGCGGAAGATGGTGCCAAACAGCATTAGCTTGCCAATCCTGACATCAACAGGCAGAGAAGCCAAGTGATATCCCAAAGGGGTGAGCTTTTCATCTGGAGTTAATGCTCCTAAGTCTTGTAGTCGCAGCTTTGATGCTTGCAAAGACTCGGTTCTAGGGGGCTCAATTAGTCGTGATAAGACAGAGTGAAGAGTCTGTGCAGTAAACATCTCCAGAATCTTAATTCTTAAGGAAAAAAAAAAAGAAAAAAGAAAAAAGAAAGAAAAAAAAGCAGCTTAGTTCCATACACAGGACAAAAAAGCAAGCTTTTATAAAAACAAAACAGAATACCAACAGAAAACATGCTTCCAAGAACATGCTCCCTAGAAGAGCACCTGTAACATGCATTTCAAGTCAGGAAGGAACGTGAAATAATAGCTGGGGAGCAATGTACTTCACCCAACCTCACAGAGTCCATAAGAACACATTCTTATTTAGCAATCTAGGGTTTAAAGTTTTCACTGTAAAAAAAAAATAATTTGCATGGTTTAGTCTCTTTTTTTGTACAAAGGGGTGCACAGTGTGCAGCAGGGATAGGAGGGCCTCTTCATTTAGTATTTGCATGATGGTGGTGCTTGATCCACATTGTGGCTTAACTGCACTGTGCTGCACAGAAGCACTGCAGGGGAGTTTACAGCACAAAGGGACAAACATCTACCATGGGTCTGGAGTACAGGAATGCAACTGTCTTCTCCAATAATGAGATTCTGAGAGACATATCTCTTCTTTCTAGGATCAGATGAGAGCTAAGGAATGTGAAGAAGGACAGAGAGAACTGGTGGAGGGTATGATAGGGGAGGGCTCTGGATGCAGAGACAATATGATAGTAAGATCAAAGCAACTATCCAACAGAGCCTTAGATCTCCAGAGCAAGTTTCTTGGTTTCATGATGTCAGAAAACACTGAGGAAATTAAACGCCTTGGTAATGACATTCCAAGTGCTCCCTGCAGTGGAGGAAGGACATTCTGCATGCTGGCTTTTATCAGGAACAACAGCTCACCTTAGACAAAGCTGCTCCAAGGGCACTCTTTGTATTTCTGGTAACTGCTGTTTTATAAGCTGATGGTTATAGTGATGGCTACTGAAAAGATGAAAGCAGACACCCGAGGCTACACGGCCTGCTCGCCCTTTCCTTTGCAGAGCATTTGCCTTGGACACAAATGTGTCTTCCAGACTTTCCATTCCTTTGCTTGGGTCGTATCTACAGGAGAGAAAGAAAGAGGCTTATAGGCACAAGTGCAGAGTGGACAGGCTGGAAGTCAAGCAGGCAGATCAAAGAACGGTTGGGGTTGGAAGGGACCTCTGGAGATCATGTAGTCCAACCCACCTGCCAAAGCAGGTTCACCCAGAACAGATCGCACAGGATCACATCCAGGTGACTTTTGAATGTCTCCAGAGAAGGAGACTCCACAACCTCTCTGGGCAGCCTGTTCCCGTGTTCTGTCACCCTCAGACGCTGCTAACTTCTGTATGGACACAATTTCCACCCCTGCAGTTGGATGTGAGTCTAGACTGGATTCCTCCACCTTGCAGCAGCTTTCTACAGGTCAAGTTTCTTCAAGTTTTTCCCAGTTCTTTGGAAAGCTAACTATGCAGCTCAAGCCATAGAGCAGTTTCCCAGATCACAAAGCTCTGAGGAATGAATCCCAGTACCTTTTCTCTTTCATTTTTCCAGAATCAATCACATAGACCACATCATCAATGGTGACAGATGTTTCTGCAATGTTTGTAGAGATGATGATTTTGATAACTCCTTCAGGAGGCCTGAGGAACACAGCCTGCTGTTCTTCACTAGACAGTGAAGAATGAAGTGGATAAACAACACACCTGGAAGGACAATATGACAGCATGCTCAGCGCATGTCCAGCCTTTTCCCTCTTGAGAACCATCCCCCTGCACACACTTTTGCCCCTCTTAGTATTAGACACCACCCACAGCCATTTAAAGCAACATAAAACCAGCAAACCTCTCTGCCATATCACCTTTAAGACAGGTTCATAGAATCATTTAGGTTGGAAAAGACCCTTAAGATCATTGAGTTCAACACTGCCAAATCCACCACTAAAACATGTCCCCAGGTGCCACATCTACATTTCTTTTAAACACCTCCGGAGATGGTGACTCAACCACTTCGTTGGGCAGCCTGTTCCAATGCCCAACAACCTTTCCAGTGAAAAAAGNTCTCCAGGCTGAACAACCCCAGTTCCCTCAGCCGCTCCTGATCAGACTTGTGCTTCAGGCCACTCACCAGCTTCGTTGCCCTTCTCTGAACTCTCTCCAGCACCTCAATGTCTTTCTCATAGTGAGGGGCCCAAAACTGAATGGCAGGATTTGAGGTGCGGCCTCACCAGTGCTGAGCACAGGGGGTCAATCACTTTCCTAATCCTGCTGGCGACACTATTTCTGGTACATGTTCTAACAGAAAGTTGGGAAGTTTACACAAGGGACAGGTCTCAGAACACAGCTGAGGAAAAAGTCTGCCTCTTTTGAAGGGTCCAGAATCTGCCAATCTGCCAGACTGGAAGAAATCACTCCAGCTAACCTTGCCAGAGACATCTGTGTAAAAACTGTTTAGTCAAGGAGTCAATTACATCGCCATGTAAATATCTAAGGCCAAATGCAACTACAACTGAACAGGGCTCAGCAAACATTCTGAAACAGAACAAGGACTGAGGTTTTCAACAGTCCACTGCATCATGCAGAGCACAAGATGGAGAACACTCATCACTAGGCTCTTTGAGAACTTCAACAACTAACCTTCCTGAGTTAAGGAGGGGGAAAAAAAAAGAAAAAAAGAGCAAGCCAACAAGATGGTAGAAAAGGAATTACCCTGACTGGAGTCAAGACTTTCATATCACAAACCATCTCACACATTTTATAACCTTAGCTTATCCCTGGATAAAGGCAGGCTTTGTGAAGGAAGCTACTCTCTATTTATGGGTAAAGACCAATAGTTTAGGAGCTTTTCTGCCTTACCTCTTGCTGTGCCTGTTATTAAAAAGAGCATTAGACTGTAGCTGCTCATAAAGCATCTTGATTTCTGCTAGTCCAGGCAAAAATATCAACACAGCACCTATATACATAGATTAAAAAAAAACACAACAAAACCAACACTCAACACGAAGGACAGCACGGCATTTTATCAATATGCAGAAGGCCCACATAAAAAAAATCCAGCTCTGTTTTGCAATTATTGTACAAAAAAACCCACACAGGCTGCAACAGTCGCTCACCAAAGAGTTCCCAAAGTAGACAACTGTCTCACCTTCCCCATCCCATGCACATCAGAGGCTTTGTTACTCAGCTAGAACTTATTTTTTTTCAGGAATAGTAACTACAGAAACATGCAAAACATTAGCTCTGGGCTGTCTATAAGCACACAGCTTCCATGAATATGTTTTATCTCTCAAGAACAAGGAAATTACCTGAGGGGTATGAATGTCTGCCAGCAACTATCCACTCCAGCAAGGCCTCAATTAATTCCAGATTAACTTTGTCCAAGTCCATGACAGACATTGTTTTCAACACTGTCTTGCTAACCCCTGGGGAAAAAGAAATAAACCACACAGTAAGTCCATATTTTGTAAAAAGCAACTGCTGGATGCATTGAACCAGTGTGACTGCGCAACCAACACGACCTTGGTTTGTTTAAACATCTGGCTTAGAGCAGAGGTAGCTCCATAAGTGACTCAATGTATCGCATTTCCCCTCCACATGCCCTCCTCTGTTTCAGCAGCACTTCCCTTCCTTTCTCACGCCTTACTGTGGCTCACACCTGTCCTGTGCAGAGTCAAAACCAGGATTCATCTACTAGCAGAATTACATGCAGACATACTAGTGGTAAGAGGATCCAAAAGCCTTCATATGGCCACTAACAGATACATCCAGGACTACCCTCTCCAACTCTCTCTTCTCCTTTCTGATGTTTCTTACACCAAAAAAAGACATCCAGATTCCCCTACTCTTCTGACATGGCAACTGTCTAGCAGGAGTCCGAAGCTCTCAAGCAATGGCTCTCACTCAGTACCACTGTGGAGCTCACCATAAGGGTGTGTAGGGAGAAATTTTTCAGGACTAAGCAGAAGAAGGGTTTTGATGATGACAGAGTCAGAAGTTCATGGAAAGGTCTGCCTCCAAGAAGAAGGTCTGCTCCAAGAACAGATACAGAGGAGAAAGTGGAATTAACAAGGCATCTGAAAAAGTATGGAAACAGACAGTAGCTGGGAACTGCCCTTTTTTTTCTTTAAAGCTGGCAGATTTCTGATCTCATCTGTTAGTAGTGACCCACTTAACTTCACAAGTAAAATGTCTGAACTCTATACATGCACTCAACATACACTATTATACACTAACATACCATGTTGGCTGGCAAATGTTACACGCAAATTTATTTGATTTAAGAACAAGCTCACCTTTATATCGTGTAAGGAGCTGCTTCAGAGTTAATTTTTGATCTGGGTCTGAATCTCTGACAACTGTGTCAGTGCCTTCCAGAAGGCCAGCACGTCTCAGGTCCTCCTCTACTTCTTCAAATGCCGTTCTTTTGTGTCTTCCATTCTGTTTGTTTTCTTGCTTTGTCTTGCGCCTGTAGGGACTATTGTCCTCTAAAACATACCTGAACAACAGAAGAACATTTAGTGGCGTGGAAAGAAGCCTAACAGTCTCCTTCTAATAATCAGCTACAGAAATAGGGTATCAGAAGTATTTGTATATAAATCTGAGAGGAAATATGTGTAAGTGGGTTGCAAAACCATAGACAGTATCAATGTCAAGGTGTCCTTCCATACTGAGATGTTAGGCTTTTAAAAGCTGTGATGCAAAAGACTAGGACTGCAAACATGAGTGGGCAGCTCAGAGCAAAAATCTGCAAGTAATTTAGAATAGCTGACCAATTTATCATCTGGAATATCTGAGCTGCTGTGACTCTTCAGTAAGTGCAAACGGTAACAGGAATATGGTACCTGAACTGCAAGGTAGGGCTTACAAAAACGAATTGTTTGGTATCCTGCATTTTTCACCTTCAGTGCTGAAAGCTACCTTTAGATTTCTTTCGTTTGCCAATGTCTAACCACCACTGAAACCAGTGAAGTACAAGCATTGACAAACTCTTCATGGCAAAGTCCACCTTTTCTTCAGTACTTATGTAGTATCTAATGTAGAAAGGCTTGTTTTGGCATGAGATCCCAGACCTCACTGCAGTATAAGAAGTATGGTTTAAAGTCAGGCTTTAGTAGAACTCTAAGACTGCAGGTGATGGGGGAGATTTGAGAGCATTTCATTTTTAAATTTATGCTCCGAACTACTGCTGTCTCAAGGTCAACAGTGCAACCTCAAAGGGCAAACACATCTGAAAGTGCTTGGCAATTTCACACCTTGTCATTGCAATCACATCTTCCAGAAAAAACTGATCCACGGGAAATGTTCGACCTAAAAGGAAACATGAGAATAAATCTACATGCCACACAACACGCAGAAAAGAGGAAAAAGACAGAAGACAATTTCACACAGGTTATCATGTCACACACTGGCTTCACAGCTCTCATCTATACTGCACTCTTCAACATAATTTCTGTCTAAGACAAACCATGGATGTTTTCCATGCATGGCTTGGTAACATGCGCTTACACAATCAGAGAAGGGTTGATAAGCTGACACGAACATATCCATAAGCCTGCGTGTTTCTGTCATTCTCCATGTAGTAACTTAGCAATTTAAACAGCACATTTGGCTAAATGTGTACACATCCGGCTGGATCCTCTCACTGCTTCTTTTTCACAAGAACAGAGAAGAGTCTTCAGCTGTGATGAAACTAGCTCAGGGAAGCACAACATGCACACCATGTCACTTGTCTTTTGGGAAAGGAAATTCTACTGGTATTGAGACAGCACCAAAAAAAAGGCTCCATTTCCAAGTCTTCTTTCGCCTACATTTCCTTGGTCTTTCCTTCTAAGCCCTTGGAATCATATTTCTCGTATAAATCCTCATGTTGCCACTTGGCAAATAAGCTCCTTGCTCTTGAATTGAGAAACACTTCACAATCAGAAATACTGAAAACAAACCCCTAAAACAATGAACGCGACAAGACAATAAAAAAGAATGGTTTTCACCTGGTATGTTAATAATTGGGCAGGAGTGAAAGTACTGAGAAAAAAGCTCCGCATTCAAGGTGGCACTCATTAGTATAATTCGCAGGTCTGGCCTCTGAACCATTATATCCTTCAAAACCAGCAGCAAGAAGTCACTGAAGAAAGTAAGCAAAAGGACATTTAAATTTCTTCAGTGTTAACTTTCAGAGTCTGTTTTTTCTCTCCATTCTGTCCACCTTCCTGGTGTTTTCAGTAGCATGATGATACCACCACAGAAGCATGCGGTTTTCAGAATGGCTGGAGGCTAATAATGCAATAAATTAATGGAAAGCAATCTGCTTACTTTTTGATTGTCCCTTACTAAAGTGTCAGGATCACTTGGCAAATTCATTTAACCAACAAAAAGCTCTAGCCACCTCATAAATTAATTATAATAATAAAATAACATTAAATAACAAATTAACTCAAAGTAACAGATGAGTCCTTTTTGCTCCTCTTCCTCACTGGAAGAGTCATTCAGATTTACCCACTTCCCTGCTCCCTGTATTCTTCCCTACATATTTACAGCTTTTGTGGCATGCCTAGAACACTGGCTAGAATTGATTTTAGATAAGAAGAATCCTTCAGGAATACCAGCCCCTTTATAAGGCTAAATTATAATCCGAGCTGCAGAATAACGGGTCACAGTCAAAGCCTCCTGGAAACTCACTGCATTGCAGTGTTTCACAATGAAAACATCAAAGAAAAGGATCCTTACCACTTAGTCGACAGAGATACTGACAGACACCTTTTGCCTGGCATCAGCAAAACTGCAGGAGGCTGGAGCAGGCTAGGATGAGACTATCTAGAACTAGTAAAATCTATAGACTAAAAGAAAATGTGAGCACTTGTCTCTTGCAGGTGCTCTGCTGAAGAAATAGTTCCCAAAAGGGCATCTGAAGAATCAGGATATTGGGTAAAAGCTGGAACAAGGGATTAAGAACCAGACAACTGTGGTTAAAAGGTTATTTAACTCTCCAGTCCCATCCAAAATCTCTTTCAACACCATTGTGATGTGATGGCAGATTGGACGCATAGAAATTTAAGAGACGTGCTTTCTTTGCAAGTTGCTGCAATACAACTTCCTACTGCCCAAAGATAAGAACTTAAAACCAGACTCCTTCCACAATCCCACGTTACTGCCACAGGATCAGCAAGTCTGACTTCAGTTACTTGCACCTTAGTCACCTTTATCCTCCAGTCTACATTTCTTCATTTTGCTTACGAGATGAGAGATTATTTACCTTTCTTCTGTTCGTTCGTGAACTTCATCAACAATAACATGTGTGATTCCCTGCAAAGTCAGATCTCCTTCCAGTCTTCTCAACAGCACACCAGTAGTGCAGTACAAGAGTCTGGTAGCTGAGGACTTGAATAGTAAGACAGAGCATTCAGTTGACTTTGTGCAACTTAACGTAGTGCAAAGAGAATACGTGTTGCTGTAAAGCATTTGGTTTCAGCCTCGTGCCAGGTTTGACAGAAAGAGAACAAGCAATCCCCACTAGAGATGGGCTGAACAATTTTTCTTTCTTGATTAAAACTTAAGAGCATCTGCTTCTTACCAAGGTGCATTGCTAACTAAAAGGTGTAAACAAAACATCTGAACTGTTTTTCCTGGCAGTTGCTTTCTGATAAATAACTCATATCTCTGTACCTAGAGTGATTTGGTTAATCTCTTTTTTAACATTGTTCTTGGAAATAGCAATCAGCTACAATGTAGACAACACTTCACTTCCAGGCCAGCAGTTTGAATTCAATCCCCACTTCTGACTGACTGAAGCTGTACCCTTCAGTCGTCTCCACTTAGGACACAAATGGAAATTGAGATAAGTGGAAATGAAGTCAGCAGCCTTCCAGAGGACCCAAGTATTACTTATTCTCTCAGAGCCCTTCACCTGTCTCAACAGGTAACTTGAGAGGAAATAAAATATAGAATATATTTCATAATATAGTATATATCTTTATAGGTGATACAGACTTGCTTATCTCACTTTATGGCAGATATAGGGCAGAGATTCTGTATGCTAGAGAAGCACTAAGCACATTTTAATAGAACTAAATTAAAACCAACAGGCAATGTATATATACCTTTACACTTTCTAGACGGATCTGATATCCAACAGTGAGTCCAATCCTTTCTGTTCTTTCTTTGGCTACACGTTCAGCCACAGAAATGGCAGAGATCCTGCGAGGCTGAGTGCAGATGATGTTTGCAACATTGCTTGGAGATCCTTGCAATGAAGCATCCAAAATAAACTGAGGAATCTGAGTGGTTTTCCCACATCTGCAAGACAAAATCAGGGATTAATTAAAAACAAACAAAAAAACCCACCTTCCACCCATACAAATTGAGACTACCACATTCCACTTGAAATTTGCCTAGTTTCATTAGCATCATCCTTCACACGAAGTTCACCAAGGACTGCTGTCACCAGTCACATATGGAACAGGACCCTAACTTTTTAAGGTTATTTCACATTCTTCCGCATATACTTCGATACATAAAGTCTGTATGTGTAATCACACTCTTACCCTGTCATGCCGCTCACAACAAGAACTTGGTGGTTCTTCAGCAAATCAAGAATCTTTTCTCTCTCTTGCCATGCAGGGAGTTTCTGTCTTTCATATAACATGGACTGGAAGTGCCTAGAAGACTGATGTAGAAAAACAGCACGGCAGTAAGAACACCACTGGGGTGGAACAGAACCATTTGAAACAGCAGCGTGTGTCTTAAACACATATTTTTCTAAAGTAAGCATGAAAACAGATATCCTGTTCTGTACACTGTACCTTTTTCAGATGAAATTGCGTACAGATTTTAACATTTTCTTTATATAGAGACTTTGCCTGCACATCATACTTTTTGGAAAGCTTTTTCTTGAGGTTCACATAACTCTCATTCTCCACAACAACCTGTTCAGGTTCATGTTCCTCCTCCTGTTTTGCCACTTCCTCTTTTTCCTGAGGCTCTGACACTGTTTGGGCTTGAAACAGAGAATGTACAGTTAGGTATCCTTGTTACTAAGGAACAGGACCTCATCAGTACCACAGAAAAGACACATGTTCCAAGAGCATTCTCAACAAAGAATGGCAGCACCATCTTACATTCATTAAAACCACACTGTAACATTAAGTGTTAAGCCACTGCCAAGTACTTTTAAACCAATGCTGAAACTGGGCCAGGTACTTTGGTGCCTACTGCCTATCAACTGAAATGGAATTTGCTTGGACAGTAAGCCAGTCCATTAAGATTTTAAGGTTACATTTATCTAAACAAGGTATTTTATAACATAAGGAAGACTATTTGGAATCTCTGATTTCAATTTCTGAAACAAAGCTGCCTTTCTGTGGAGCTGTTAAAAAAACTGAATGATTTCTTTTACTATGACCAAAAAAATAGGCAGTCACTATTTAAGTGCTCTAAAACATGATGCAGCTGCTCTTGAAAACCCTCTTGAAGAAAATTTGTCTTAGATAAAACACTTTTCCAATTGAGAGCTTGAAGGTCATCTATGCCACAGAGTTGCTGTCACCCTGCCATAAGTGACACAGTCCCAACTCTCCCCCTGTGACATCAACCTAGTCGCACTTACATGCAGAAAAAAAGAAGATGTAATAAACAACATCGTAGAAATGCTTGCAAAATTTACTTAGCCTTAAATTCATGTCTACAAAATTAATTTTGATGAGAGGTCAGTAATTTTAAGTAATCTATCTAAAAACCTAAGATATTTCTGAATTGATGAGTAGCAGATGTACCAAAGCTTGAAAACAACGTTGCCCATTCTCTTCCAAGCAAAATTCTCTGGTCAGTTTTGGTAAGCTCACACCACACCTCTCAACTGATTGTGCAGGAATAGGCATCGTTCACTCTACCAACACAAAGCCACTTGCTCTGTGCTCCTTTAACTCAGTTCTTGCCAGCAGAAAACCCTTCTGCTGCAGCTTTATTATGGAAGTGACCTTCTGAGGCACAGACAGATTACGGATCTGGCTCACCACATGCCCTTAATCTCCAAACACAGATTTGTAACAGATGCCTGAATTGGGGCCTCTGCCTTTTTTTTTTTTTCTTTGGTAATCTTTTTGACTTTTCTTAGCCCATAAACTGTGGAGGGAAGTTTGGTGTACCTTCAGACATTCGATTTGAACAAGATGTACTCTCCGTCTGTAGCTTTATGGAAGATGTAGCCAGCAGGGACCCGGGAGGAACACTATACTTATGGTGAGTATTTTTAAGTAACACACTTATTTCAGATTCATCTTCTAAGCAAGTCACCAAGGTGTACACCACTGGTTCATTACACTCTGCAGCCGCCAAGGCCTTTCCAAAGAGGAATTCAGCAATGTGTAAACGACAAGCAAGAGGTAGATTCTCGTCAGTGGAATAAAATGCCACTAGAGGTGCCTGGAGTGGATACTTGTTTTCTTCAGGAAATCTTACTTCAAGTTCATATACAGGACCATCACTGTTAGCTCTGAGATGAGCATCATCTACGGAATTCTTGGCTGGTTTTAGTGGGTGGTTTGGAGGGAATTCATGTGCAAATCTGCATTTTGAACCAAATCTGCAGCCTCCTTGGAGATAAAATTTACATATTTCCTTTGAAGTCTCCTTTGCTGTGCCCCTAGTACAATCACCTTTTTCTTTAGATTTGGTGAGCCTGTTTGCTAGGTACTCCAAGTCCAAACTAAAAGTCCAAACTCGGTTTTGAATTCTTTCTACAAATTTTTCTCCACAGATTGACCAGAGGGCAAGAGCCTCTTCTTGTCTCTGTTCTAAATATTCTTGACTGGCTTCAGCAGCTGTTGCAGAAACCTGCATCTTCTCTCCATATCTTTCAGTAAAGCACTGCAACAGCAAATACTCCAGTGATGCCCCAATGTTACCATTGCAGGATCTCAGTACTGTCCTACAACGCTCACTGTCAAAACCATACCTGCAACAAAACAGAGACAACATGGCAACAAGTGAGTGACAGAGACTTGTATGAAGAAAATAACCACAGAACTGCTTGATTAGGCTTACAGACAGGAAGCATGTAGCGCAAAGAAGGCCATCAGGATGCTGGGCTGCATTAGCAAAGGCATCACCACCAGAGACAAAGAGGTCATTATCCCACTCAGTACTTGTCAGGCCACACCTGGAATACTGTGCTCAGTTTCGGTCCCCACTATACACAAAAGATGTGTGTCCACACACATCTGGAGAGGGTCCAGAGAAGGGCCACAAAGATGATCCAAGGACTGGGAAGCTGCCATATGAGGAAAGTCTGAGAGAACTGGGCTTGTTAAGCCTTGAGAAAATAAGGCTTAGGGGAGACCTCATCACCATGTTCCAGTATTTAAAGGGTGGCTACAAAGAAGATGGAGACTCCCGTTTCACAAGGAGTCACCTCGAAAAGATGAGGGATAATGGGTACAAGTCACTCCTGGGGAGATTCTGATTGGACACAAGAAGGAAATTTTCACAATAAGTACAATCAGCCATTGGAATAATCTCCACAGAGAAGTGGTGGACTCCCCAACACTGGACACTTTTAAGATGCAGCTGGACAGGGTGCTGGGCCATCTTGTCTAGACTGTGCTTTTGCCAAGAAAGGTTGGAACAGACGATCCTGTGGTCCCTTCCAACCTGGTATTCTATGATTATATGATCAAAATATTTATGCTACCTTAAAGGACAGTGGCAGGCAGTAATTCGGAGTCTGTGAATGCTAGTCTGTTGTTTACAAGGTGACAAATTAGTTTATGTGGCAACGATCTCACACCTCAGAATGTAGCACATAATAGTTACAAGATTAGATTTCCCAGTTGAACTACGTAATTTAAACTCTTCAGGAAAAAAGCTGAGTCTTCTCACATATAAAACACTCTTCAGCTAAGCAAAAATATGTAATAAATGTTAATATCTGAGCAAAATGGATGAAGAACAACCACAAGGTTTTGAAACATTACCTATCTGGAAGAAACATACATATAACAGCAATTCTCCCTGAGCTTTCCCAATATCTGTTTCATTGCCTTGGAGAAAGAACTGAAAACTTCACTGAAAAAAACAGTGGAGTGATTTATTTTCATAAGAGCATTATTTCAAATCCATCTAGTTGAGGATTAAACTTGCAGCAGATACAAAATCATCAGTTCTGCACACAGTACTTCCCTGGAATCAAGAGGAAGTCCAAGCACTGAGGGCTTACAGTATTGAGAACAGTGACTTATCTCATGAGGATACAAATTATTCACTGAAAAGCATCACCTGGAGAGTTTGTTCACAGCGAATGAAGACACTTCACTTTCCACAATTCTACGCTCAGCTGGCTCAACAGACAGCGTTGGTATTATGTCAGAAACTTCCTGATCTGTTGACCAGCACTGTTCATCATCAAGGTAATCAGGTTCGTCATAGTCTTCACCAGAACCAGCTACTCTGATAAAAAGAGTTACCAAATTAAAATGAAACAAAATTTTACTGTTGAGTAGACACAAAACCCTGCAGCTTTACATCCTTCGTTTAAACGGAGGGTTGTGCTACCCCTTGCCCAGAGTCAATATTGTAGAAGAACAAAGCAAACTCAAACCCACAGGATTTGAGATCAAATTAAAAGGGAAAAGAGAATACTCTTTTAATGTCTAACAGTGTGCCTGTTAACACATGCTCATCTAAAAGAGCTAGAAGTAGTGTCTCCATTTAAACTCACTCTGATTCAGGAGCCAGCTCCTGCCCTTGAAGCTCTTGAAGCAGTTCTTTCACTCGTCTCTGATTCTCTGATGTCATGTGTATGGTCTGCAGAGGCATTCTCACTTCTGGTCTCTGTTTCCTTTGCCCTCCTCTTCTGGCAGAGACATTTGATCTAAAAATTAGAACATAACAAAGACTTATTTGCCTGGTTTAAATGATCTTGACTGAATTGGGATATATTAGGACCTAACCCTGTAATTCAAACTAGAAGAAAAAAAAAAATAAAATAAAAAAAAGACAAGTCCACCCACCTAAGGATTATTCAGTTGGGTTCATTCTTACATGACCAAGGTGTGTGTGTCTGTATCTGCACACACATATGAATGCATATTTTATCCTATGTCAAATCCAAAGTGATTTAATACATGCTTTGCTAGGTAAAGCCGTTCTCCAACTACAGTACAACCATGTATTTCTAAGCTAGATCGATCAGAATACATTCAGAATACTAAATTCACTCTAAATTGCTTATTTTCCATGGCCAAGCTTCTGCTTTGCAACACACAAAAATGAACATCCTGTGTTTATCAGTATTTTCTGATCAAAGATGTTCTGAAATTACTTTATGACCAAACAAGAAAATCAGAGTTTCTAATCTCATTTTAAAAACCCCACCTTTCTTAGCTATAAAATGTTAAAAATGTTAATTAAAAAAGACAGGTCAAAACTGCTTCATACTGAAACAGCTTCATCACCCCTTCACTTTTCTGTATATTCAAAGATGCCCAAAAACCAGCCCCAAAGTATCCCATACTACCCCAAATTAACAGAAAGACCTCAATTCCAGCCTTGGTTCCTCGAAGAGACAGAAATCATCTCCATCATCCCAAATTTTGGTTGAACATTTCCTATTTCCACCAAGTTGAGACTTGTTTGAATGGCCACTGCTGCCTCCTCCTCTTCCTCCTCTTCTTCCACTGCCTTCTCTCCCTCTCCCTCCTCCTCTGTTGGGCTTTCCTCTTTTCCTCACGGCTGAACTCATGTTCTCTTGCTGAGGAAGGGAAAAAAAACCAGCCCTTAGTAATGAAGATGATTTAGCACATTGCAAATGTTTGGGCACACAGTATTTGTTTTTCCATGTGACAAGAGAAAATACTCTCTCAAACCACAGTATAATTAATTACCTGTATGTTGTTGTATTTGTATGCACCCAAGGCAAAGCACATTCTTCTAGAGCACTGTTAAACAAGTTCTGTGGTTTTAGAAAAAAGAAGCAATATTCCTCACAGCTATTCAACCAAAACTGCAGGATTTCTGGCAAAATGATGAGACTACTAGCAGTGTTACCTAGTCTGGGAGCTCCTGTTCTGCCTGTTTCTTGGACAAGGAAGCCCAAAGGACAAACCTTCAGAAGAACCTTCAGCAGAAAGCAGTCTGTGCCCTGCCACTTTTTGACTTGGGAGTTTGTGAGGCTAAGACTAAAAGGCTATAGGGGAGCCACATTAACCTGCTCCTGATCCATCCCCTTCTGCAAGAAGCATCCCAGAAGGCTGAGCGCCGTGTGGAGCCTGGGCAGGGGAGGGATTGTCTTGGAAAACTGTCATGGTTTAACCCAAGCTGGCAATACAATCACGACAGCCGCTCACTCACCCCCCTCTCCCACCAAAGAGGGGAGAGAATCAAAAGGGAAAGGAGAAACTTGGATTGAGATAAACACAGTTTAATTAAATAACAAAATACTAATACGCTACTAGTAAATATATGTATAAAATAGAAATAAAAGATACTCAAGGCAATTCCTCATGAACATGCTGAGCAGCCAGTCCCAGGAAATGGCACCTGGTTCCAAAGCCGATCCCAGAGAGAGAAAAGAGAGGAAAAAGGCAGAAAGAGAGCTCAGAGACCTCTGCAAAACAGCAAAAAGCCGAACTAAACGTCCCACACCAAAAATTCCCCTGGCCCCAAGAAAAAAGAGTGAATAAAAAAAAACAACACGTGCAAGAGAAAGCACCCGAGAGAGAGAGAAAGATAGTGGAAGAGCCAACCGGAAGGTCCCAACTCCCCACTCTCCTCAAATATGAAGCATGATGCTAAAGGGATGGAATACTCTTATGGATCAGTCTGGATGTCAGTCAAGCTCTGCCCCACCCATGCCCCCCTTCCTTGCTGCCTCACACCTATGGGCAGAGTGCTCAGAACATCCTTGGCTCTCAGACCAGAACAAATAAAAATATTAACTCTGTGCTGGGGTGTTATCTTCTTGTTCTCACACTAAGTCCAAATAATGAGCATGCCAGCTACAGAAAATAAAGGTTTCTAACTTCATAAAGAAAATTAACCCATTTTCAGTCAAACCAGCACAAAAACAGAAGCCTTCCTCTGCTTCTCACAGCAGGATCTTCAGCAGCTCTGACACAACAAGACCGCTAATATTAAACAGTTGTTGTCAGTGACAGAATGGCCCAACATTAACACGTGCCCCAGCATCACGCTCCTGCAAACGGATGGCTGTGGAAAGAGCAAGTGAGCAGCTGCAGACAGACTGGTCAGAGCTTAGTAGCTGGATCAACGTACCAGCACCTCCAGAGCCAGGAAAAGAACTGATGTGGCCACACATTGAGTAACAGCCCAAGCTAAGGGCCTGGAGAACGGCAACAGCTTGAGGGTTGGAAAGAAGCAAACAGCCCTTTTTGTGGCATTTTTCCCCACTGGAGCTCCACCAGGACTGGGCAGGATTTAACAGACAAACTGACCCTCTCTGAGCAACCCAGCGTAAGCGAGGGAGGCGGAGAGGATGAGCCGGACAGAGACACTGGCGGCCAGACAGAGACAATGGACACAGACACCTGCAGCTGGACACAGACACTGGACACAGACCCCGGCGGCCGCCCCCGAGGCCGCTGTCACACGGGTCTCAGTCTCTCCCCCCCAGCAGCACACAACGGCTCCGCTCCCCCCGGCCGCTCCCGTGCCAACTCCTTCAGCACAACCCCGCCTCGCACACCTCCCAGGGGTGTCCGGCCACCCACACCCGGGGAGCCCCGAACCTTCTCCCTTGACCCTGCCCCCCAGCCTCACCGCAGCAACCTACTCGCCCTGCCCCGTCCCCGGGACCCCACGCCCTGCCCATCCACCTCCCCTCGGGCTCCTCCCCGCCCACCCCCAAGCTCCGCACGTCCGCTCTCTGGGGCGGTGGGGAACCAAACCGCCCACTCCTCACGCTGCCAGACACCCCGCCTCCTGCCCCCACTCCCCCCTCGCCATTCCGCACCTGCCCGACACGGCCTACTATGACCCGGAAGCGCCCGCCTTCCCCTTCCGGGCTGCCGGCCACCTTAGCAACCGTGGACACTTCCGCCTGGCAATCATGGCGTCAGCGAGTTTTTCCGCCGGCGTGCCCGCTCTTCTCACGCGCTGCCCCGCGGACGGGGCTGAGGGATTCCCTGTAAAGAGTCGCGCACTCAAGAAGCGCACTGATGATTATGTGCGGTTTCAAGCTGCTGTGTGTTTGAATATATACTTGAATTTCAGCCGGCAGTGGTAACAGTGACAATGGTTGTTCCTTTCTCTGCAGGTGCTGCGGATTTTCAAGTGTCTTTCATATTGCCAACTGAAGACAAGTATGATAAGAAAACCTTGCTAGGTGCTGATTTCTTTTGCAAAACTGTGTGTGGGATTAAAATGGAGGAAATCTGTACCCCTTTCAAGTTGAGGGTCACATAAGTGACATGTGAACCCAAAGCTGCACAGCTGAGCTGTGGAGGCCCCTCTGGAGATCCCTGGTGCCTGCACAGGAGCACCTGCAATGGCTGCCCTGGACCGCAGCCCATCAGGTCTTGAATATCTCCATGGTCGGAGACTCCACAACCCCATCGGGCATCCTGTGCCAGGTGGGACTTTAAAGCAAAAAAATTTACCAGCAAAAATGGACTATTGCCCAAGTAACACACTGCTTTGGTTGACACAGCTGGTCAGCAAGCCAGCAAGGGAAGACGCCCCACTGGACCTGTTGTTTGTGAACAGGGAAGGACTTGTGGGCAATGTGACGGTCAGAGGCCGCCTTGGACATAGTCATCAGAAAATGATCAAGTTTTCTATTCTTGGAGAGTTAAGGACAGGGTTCAGCAGAACTGCTACCTTGGACTTCCAAAGGGCAGATTTTGGCCTGTTTAGGAGGCTGGTTGGCAGAGTCCCTTGGGAGGCAGTCCTGAAGGGCAGAGGAGTTCAGGAAGGCTGGTCACTCCTCAAGAAGGAAATCTTGGACACACAGGAGCAGGCTGTCCCCTTGTGCCAAAAGATGAGCTGGCAGAGAAGAAGACCAGCCTGGCTGAACAGAGAGCTTTGGCTGGAAATCAGGAATAAAAGGAGAATTTATGACCTTTGGAAGAAGTGGAAGGCAACTTAGGAGGACTACAAGGATGCCGTGAAGTTATGCTGGGAGAAAATTAGAAGAGCTAAAGCCCAACTAGAGCTGATCTGGCTACTGCTGTAAAAGATAACAAAAAATGTTTCTATAAGTACATGAGCAAAAAAAGATGATAGCAGATGCAAAGGCAGCAATCTGAAAGGATACTGTAATGAAAGGAAATAATGCTGTAAGCATAAACATGAATAATTTTTTGTTGTCCTTCATCCCTCATTAAATGCAGATGAATGGTACTGGAGGGCTAGAACATCCTTCAGGGGCAGTTTATGAAGACGAGTTCAAAGGTAACATACTTTATGGGGCTGGAACCTCCACATTTCCAAATGGAGCAAAGTATGTTGGACTTCATTGAAAACAAGTATGTTTGATATGGAAGACTTGTGTAGTCTTTTCTGTTATTTTTCATTTCATAAGCTGTAAAGTCCAAATAAAATTCGCACAGCATGAGAGTAGGTTTCTTTTGCTACCAGTGAAACCTGCACTTGGTATCTGAGACTGTTGATCCCAGTTGTATTAAGGTATAAGGTCAGTCATAAGTCTGTGATTCATTCCCAGCCAGAAGATGGTTATTCCACCCACCCACTTTTTGTCACCAGGTCTCTGAGCTCAGCCAGAGTTCAGAGAAACGGAACAGTTCAGCTCCCTTTCAGAGCTGCTGTTTCAAGCTGTCTGCCTACAGTTGCATGCAGAAATACAGTGCTGATTTGCACTGATAATTTGTAAAGTTTGTGTTTACTTATTTTTGAGGTGAAGTACGAATTTCAGAGAAATGGGAAAATGTGGAGGTTTCTTTTCATCACTCAGGATAAAACATTTTAGTCCCACCTATATAAACATCAGCTGAGTTAATTTCTTTTGAATAAGGGTGTGTGTTTCCAATTGCTAGGATAGCATCTTCTCCTAAAACAAGAAGTCAATAGCCACTTCATAATCCAGACAGGGGATTTAATAATAAAATGAACTGTAAAAAATGACATAAGAACATTCATGTTTATTCTCCTTAAATTGCGTCTCTATCAAATTTGCAAGGTTCAATTTAGGTTTATTTTTTTTTAAGTACCTCCCCACTCCAGTACCTGAAATGAATCTAAAATTTGTTTGTTAATACGTGGTCTTTCAAAAGGAAGAAAAAACCCTCTGTCTTACCCTGCTGACCAAAAATAATAGGCGCAATAGTGCTAGAATGATGACCAATTCTATTTTGAAACTATCAGACACCAAATGAAATATATGTTACCGATACAAAATGGAAATCTGTGTGACAAACTCAATGTTTAGGGAAAAATTAAAGACATTTATTTCAGTGCTTTACAACAAAATGAGTTAAGTTATGCTTCTATTACAGTGGCATGTTAAAATCTGCTACATAGCTTCTGGTTTTTGTTATATTAAATGACAGACATGAATTCTGCATGAAGTCTAAACCTGTGACTACTCATCACTTTAGTGAGGGCATTCAGCAGTAGATTACATATGTAGCTTTACAGGCATTTTCTCTCAAAAATGTTAGGGTGCTGCCTTTACCCTCTTGTGAAAATATAGCCCATTGCGAAGAGGCCAGTGTGGTGCTTGTCACTAGTCACTGGTCTGTAGAGAAAACCAGCTCGTTCTGATTTGAACTGGTGATTTCAACTGACTAAAATGCTGATGCACGGAAGCTTTTGCAAACACGGTGTTCATATGCTGATGTTTACTTTAAGCCAGGTGTTGTGCAGTGGGGTCAGGGCAGAGAGCAAGTGCAACTGTCACTTGGTAGTGACTCCTCACAGGTCAAGCCCATAAACCCCAGGCTCTGGTACCAGACTGCTCCAGGACAGACCTCTGCCATGCTCCAAAGATGCTTTTCTCTGGGAAGTAGACGGGGGAGTGCACAGGGGAGACTGCTCACTGCCATTGTCCCAGCAGAAAGTCTAAAGCAATGAAAATTTTATATTTTTGTTTGTTTGGTCATCAAAGGTCTCTGCATTCTGAACTGAAATGCTTTGCCTTACAAAGTAGAAAACCTGATTTATAGTTAAAAACAAATAAACACAACATAACATACCAGTGATGTCAGGAGAAATGTGTGTTGAGTCTGCTTTCCAGATATTTAATGGCATTTTAGTAAATACCTGTCCTTGTCTCCATTTGCAGACGCAATGTACAAATGCTGTTCCTTCAGATGTGCCTTCAAATACTCAGCTCGTTTTGCTAGGATTTGGGAAAATCTTTGGCTCTGTGGTTTCTTATCAAAATGAAAAAAACAGCTCATTGTCAGCAGACTGGAACATACTGGGCCATCTGAAACAAAGCAGCTCGTGGATCATTTGGCAATATAAGGCCTTTCAGCTCTTTTTCTTAAAGCTGCCTGTAGGAGAATCTCTGTGAAATGTTTTGTTTGTAGATTTGTGAAGCTAAATATTTTTATTTATTTAAAAAAAAAAATCTTTCCTAGCTTGAGCTGTTTGTTGAATTCACAGGTATCTTTGACTCACCAAAAATACACTTTCCAACACACTCCTTCAGAACTATAGTTTAGTTTTGTTGTGTTTTGCTCCTGAAATAGCAAGCTCCAAAAAAAGAAATCTGGTGTCCTCTGTCCCTAGTCCTTGACTTCAGAGGTAGCAGCATCTTCCACAGAGCTTCTATTAATCTATGAGCTTGTCCTTCCAGCTCCTTTGTTAGAACTCCCTATCACCACATTTATCTGTGCTGCACAGCAATTATACTGATTTAGGCTGTGCAGTTTTACATTTCAGGTTTTCTGCCTTAAGGGTATATTTGAAGCAGATCTTTGTCTTTCAGGGCAAAACTAGTCTGCCTTTTGTTACTGTTCCTCCACCTTTACATCTCCCTGCTCTTACGCTTTGGAGTAATTTACTGCACTGGCTCAAACGTTTTCCTGACACCCCTGGCCTTGGGTAAGCTGCATTCTCCTCATGCTTTCTTGTCGCCCTTCGGGCCTTGCAGGACCTTAGTGAAGAAACAGAGCAGGTGTGGAGGGCTGCTGCCTCCCACTCTCCCACCTCCCTCCAAGCCCTGTTTATTTTTACACAAGGGAATTTTTTCATGATCTAACAAGCAACAGAAAATACACAAGTGCTGGAGGTTGCTGCTTCTCTGCCCTGGCTACTTCGGCAATTTTGCTTTTGGCCCCTGAATGAAAGAAGATGAGCCCTCTTGCTGCTGGCATTCCTAATGAGGCCATGCATGGTAGGAGACTGGGGGATGTCAGGGAAATGAAGGGCGGAGCTGGTCCCGTCTCCCTGTCCCCAACTGCAAGCTGTCTCTCTTGGGTGCCACAGGAGGTATTTAAGAGCCTCACAGTTTGGCGAAGTAGCAGAGACCACTTCAGCTCTCACCACACAGCCCCCTCTACCGTCGCTTCACAAGGATTCTCACTCTCCCTGCAGCAGTGTGCAATTCTAATTAAAAAGGAAAAAAGTCTGTATCGTCTTCTTCCAAGTACACAGTCCTGATTTTTTGCATGGGGATGCAAGGATGTGACCCGAAGATTACATAATTCGAAGGCATTTGTTATGCTTGCATTTCACATCAGTGATTAGCATGTGACAGTCCCATCCTGGGAAACGTCAAGCCGCTATTCGCTACTCTCTCTCTCCTTTCTTGTACACTGCTAATTCCCAACTCCGGCAACCACCAGCCCTGGAGGATCTCCAGCTAGCCTGGGGTAAGTTTAAAATGTACTCAACATAGGATGAAGGCTGGGATTAATAACGCCATTTCTCATATTACTGGAAAAAGTTAGAGCTGTAGCTATTTAATGTTGCACATGCAGCACATAAAGTGGTATTTAAAGTATTTTGCATCTTCAGTGCCCAGAGTTATTTTCAGTTAATTTCTTCTAAGATTGTGTATGGAGATCTAGCTTCTTAGTGTGCTGGAGAATCCTGTGAGGTTGCATTTATCGTACGGTCTCTAAAATAACAGGTTAAAAAGACCTTTTTTGCTCTTACCATTTAAGAGCTAAATTGAGGTCTCATGCTGAATTGAAGTATCTGAATGACAACAGCGTTAGAGTTAGCTGGAGACAAAGCATGAGAGTGATGAGAGTAAACAGCTGATTTTTTGTTCTCTCTTTAGAGGACAGGGTGTCTGTTGTCCAAGTGTTTTTTTTAAAACAGCCAGCAATCTCAGCTGGCAGGATGGAAAGAGTCACCAGGAAGATCCCAAGCATTTATTTAGGAAAACTGTGAATATTTAACAACTGAAGCAACAAAAATGCATAGAGATTCCCCTGCACTGTTACCTGTGTTATGATTTCAGAAACAGAATGGGACAGAAAGCCACATAGTAACTGTTGTCCATCAAGGCTGGGCTGTAAATGTTTTGCTGAACTTTGTTTGCATGCTGATGCTCAGGGTATTTGGTTGGTCCTTTTTAACAAGCAATTCTCTGCACAGTTGATTGTTTCTACCAGTTGTGCCATTCCGTGTCAGGGGAGCACAGGAAGGTTGAAGACGATCACACGAATGCAGCGCAGGCTGCGGGACCTGTCTCCTCTCCTTCCCCAACACACAGCTTCATGCAGGAATCCCACTGCTGTGCTGCCTTGGTGGCACCTTGTTCTGGTCTTTGACTCTGTGCCCGGGGCATAGCTAAGGAAGGCAATCCACTGGGACCTCTCCATCCATCCATCCATCCCTTCTCCCTTGGGGATCTCATGGGAAGTGGGTGCTGGCTCAGCCTCTGTTAACTTTCATATGCTGCCCACTCTGGTCTGGGGGGGCTGCAGGATCAGTTGCTCATGCAAGGCACCAGGCCAATATTCTCTGCTGGACACCGGTGGCCAAAATCACAGCAATCCCTGGTGGCAGAGGTGGCACTCAGCTTCGGTTCTTAGGCTGGGCAGATTTGGTTGCTGGACGGAAGATAGAGACAAAAAGGGCAAATGCTTCCTTTTGCCATGATGGAGGGATCTGGTGGTTTTTAACACCCTCAAACTGTTCCCTGGGCTTCGCTCCAGAGCTGTCATTCTGGCTTGGTGAGAGCTGCAGGAGGATGAATGACTTTTAATGCTCAGCTCTGAAGAAACAAGCATGTCTTTGCAGAGGGGCCATGGGCTTGGGTTGCCGTCCAAGATGGTCTGCTGATGGCTTCATGTGACTGGGTGTTGAGCCCATCCGGTGGGAAGCTTGTAGAGGAACAATGACATCTCCTTGCCCATGATGAAACTACCCTGTGGGTTGGCATATCAGGCAAACCTTGGGTTTGCAGTGGGTGGAGGCCTGACAGTGGTTTAGGAAAGCAGCCTCTCGAAGAGCCTGCCCTCTCTGCTAAAGTGCACACGTATTCATGGATGTGCATATGGGAAGGGGTTCAGGGTGTGGGTCTTGCTCAGGACTGAGAAAAAAAAGGTGAAGGGGGGAATCCTCCTGCAGCTTTTGGCTGTCTCAAGGGGACTATAAAACAGATGGAGTCCAGGTTTGTCTGAGAGGTACAGAGTGAAAGGCAATGAGCACAGACTGCAACAAAGGCAAACCCTGAGTGGATGTGTGGAAAAATATTCTTCTCCAGGGTATTGGAGGGCCCAGAGAGGCTGCACAGACTTCAGTGTGGGAAATACTCAGACTTGCGCTGGACACAGCCCTGAGGAACCTGCTGTAGTTTGGAGTTAGCCTTGATTTGAGCAGAAAGTTGGACTAGACCCACACAAGGGTTCCTACTCACGTAGATTGCTGTGAACTCTTTGCTTGTTTGCTGCCAGCAGAGGCAGCGTTTGACCAAGCAGCCCACATCCAGGGTCTTAGGGCCAAATGTGAGTCCTATTTTCCAATCCCTTTTTACACCTTTCAGGAACAAGCCAGACACTGTTCAGCTAACTCAGGCTAACTGAAACCCTTGTCCCTGATGAGGACAGTGTTAGCAGCTTTCCCATCTGGCAGCCAAGGGAAACAGAGAATAAGCATTTGCTCCAAACCATGGTGAGGTGCATGTTTTGTTTGTTTTAGTGATAAGGAAGGACTGACTAGTTTTGCTCAATTGCAGCAGTTCAGAAGAGCCAGGGAGAGCCAGGCAATGTTATATACTCACAGAGCCCAGCGGTGAGGCCTAAATGCTGGAAAGTAGCCAGTGTAATGCAATTATTTGATGTAACAAAGAATCAAGGGGTGACTCAGGAAATTGAGTGCCGCAGCTAGAGGACACAAGAAAGACAGTTACTCTGGCAAAACAGGGAAGACTTTCTAGACTCAACCAACGCCAACCTACTTTGCAGAGCTCCTGGCAGTGCCTGGAGCAGGAGGGGATGGTGGCATCCCTGGTGTCCCAGTTTCGAAGCCTCACTCCTGAGCTCTGCAGGGACTGTGCTCAAATATTGCCCTTGTCTGCATGACAGTGATGTGGAAGCTCCTCAGTTAAATCTCCGTGCTGTACAGGTATTGAGTTCCTAGAAGGAAAAATTACTTCTGATACCAGGAACCCATAGCATTTTTACAACCCAAGAGATAAGACACAAAGCCAAAGGGCTCCCTTCTAGCCCTATGTGGCCCTGAGTTGAAAGCACATGAGAACGGGAGATAGGTTATGGGGCAATGACACCTCCTCATATGAGGCCTTCTTCTACATCTATTACCTCTCTCATTAAAATGTCTTGTGGGTTATTTTTCTCCATATCAGACAAACCTCTTTCTTTGTACTGGACCCAAGACATTTCATGTCACCATCTGTAGCATAAGCAGAGGGGAGAAGGCCCTCCTGTGAGTTTCTCCTTGTAGGTGCATTGCCCCTCGTGACAGCTGCACGTTTCCATGTGTTAGTGGAGAGCAGCCACAGATGCTCTTTGTGTTGCATCCTTCACTCCAAATCACAGTCTGTGGGACTGGTGGCTTAGCCTTGGTGATGCGCTGGGCAGGGGGACCTGCTGAAGTGTGACCTAGACAGAGACACAAGCATTTTCAGGTCTCAGATGCCTGGGAGGAGCTGGTCTAAGAGTGAAAGTAGAGAGCACTTGGTGGAAATTAATTACTCTTCAATTCTGGCTTTTCCTCACCTTGCATACCGGCCATTGCAACATGTTCATACAGTGTTTCCTCATGCATTACAGTCCCCTGACTTCCTCATTTAATGCTCTGCAGCAGCGTGGGTTAGAGATTCTCATTTTTGCATGCTCCCACAATAAATGTTCTTGGTACCGGCAGGGTATGGTCACCCTGACTTGCAAAAGCCGGGGTATGAATGTTGCATCATCATTGGAAATTTAGGGATTCCCAGAATAATTCAGCAAGTGGATAGTAAAGTTATAACATCTTTAAGATGGGCTATGCAGTTAGTGTATTTGATGGTATATTAATACAACTAATTCCATACTAACTGATGTTTGTTAATAGTTAACAATTATATACTGTTGTATTGCTATAACTGGCATGGTAAAATATTGTAAAAGCAGAATGGGTAAAAATATGTACATATTTTTGCTAAAAAGAAAAAATAATTAATTTCCAGCAAAAAGCTGTTTTCATTGTTTTCAGTGAAAATGTTTACTACAGAGGAGGTTTACATTTTTTTCGTATCTGTTTTGCCTTTCCTATGTGTTCCTTTTCCCCCCAACATCACAAAAACAATCCTGAATTTTGAAACCAGTCCTCAGTGTTAAACAAGCTGGTCCCAGTTCAATGGCCCAATAACAAAAGCCTCAGTAATTTTCTGTGACATTGACTAACCTAAACTGGGAACAAAGTTTAACAACTTTGCTACTAAACAAGCTTCTACTGAAGTTGAAGTTAAAAGTGTGTTTCACTCAGAGACCCAAACCTAAGTACCTTCTCCTCAAAACTACTAGGGGGGATGTTTAGCTACTTTAAAAATAACTACATATTTATGTGTTTTGGTCTTGCTATTCTTTGGAATACCCATCAGAAAAATATTTTTGTTTGTTTATTTATTTTCTACTAAAGAGGGCTGGAGCACACAGCATAGGAGGAGAGGCTGAAGGAGCTGGGTGCTGTTCAGTTTGGGCAAGTCTGGGATGGTCCTACAGCCATCTGCAGCTACCTAACAGGGGTTGTAGAACAGGCAGTCAGGCTCATCTCACAGATACGATGAAAGGATAAATTGCCATGGGCACAAGCTGCAACAAGGGAAACTTTGACTGGACATAAGGAAAAAATTCTTCCCACTGGGAGTGGCACAGCCCTGGGACAGGCCCAGAAAGGCTGAGAAGTCTCCAGCCTGGGAGGTACTCAGGCCTTGACTAGATGTGGCCCTGAGCAATCTGATCTAGCTTTGGGGTCAGCCCTGCTTTGAGTCAGATAACTCCAGAGGTCCTTGTCCATATAAACTCTGCCATGAGCTCAAGAGTCATCAGAGTAAAAAGCCAAAACCAAAACCAAGCCAAACCAACCAACCAAAAAACAAAACACCCACCCCACACACATACAAAAAAACCCACAGAAACTTTTACACTGTCAGCTGATAGAAAACAGATTTAATAAACTAATACGTTTATCTCACTGTTACCAGGCATCCACCTAGAAGATTTCCTAGCCTGTTTGTGCAAAAGCCACATCCAAAGTCCCTCAGGTTTTCCACATGCATCACCAAAGGGTCCTCTGTCCTGAGAAGACAGCAGTTCTTCTTAGAAGGAGATCTCATAAGCAGCTTTCTTACATTTTACAAATAAGAAGTTTATCCTTTCATTAATCCTTAATGTCAAGAACATGCTAAAACCCAAGTCCCTCCAGCACTGTGCTGGAAGCCTTTCAGTCCACATCATACCCTCAGCAAGAGGCCAGCTGGGTACACTGATGGCTGTGCCACCCCCAGCCTGACTACCAGAGGCATCCCTTGCCACAGCTCACCAATGCTCAGCATCGCTCCCATCTCAGCGGCCTTGATGGTGCCACCACCCTCCTCCCTTGGGAGTTCCACACTGGAAAGCTGGTCAGGTTGAAAGTGTGTGGGCTTCCCTGTAAGCTACACTGCTGACTGCACCAGAAGCAACTCCTTCTGCAGTGATTTCTTAAAGCCACTCAGGGCTCTTGCATCTTTTCCATCTCTTCCACCTATTTAATGCTATGTGCCTTTCTCTGTGCCTGCTTCCCTGAAAACATCACCCCAGGTTTCTCCGAACCACCACAGCCCTCCTGGCAGAGCTGTATCGGCAGAGCTCTATGCCATAATCACACTGGCCCCTCCAACCCCAGCAGCAAGGCTAACAATAATTTGCATCAAACTTGAGCATATCTATGTCAAACAGGAATGGAGGTGGGAGGTTATTCTAGACTCCTAAATCACATCTAGTTTCCTAGTAAGGTTGGACAAAAGCAGACTTGAATTAGACCCTGGGGAGAGGAAGTGTGGATGTGGACCGGTGCCCATGTTGATAAGAGAAGCTTGAGCTTCCATTTTTCTGGGGCCCTGCCTGCGTCATTAGGCAGGCATTATCTTAAGACTGTTCCCAAGGTCCTAACCCCATTACTGGGCTGACGGGATGCTTTACCAAGGGAGTGGCTTGGGCTGTCATCATGCTCTGTTGGCCCTGGTTTCCAGAGAGGCTGCAGCTCTACACATCGAGGTGCCTTGCAGCACTCCTGTGCCTCCAAAAGTCAGGGAGACAACTGGCAGAGAAAGCAGGAATGGCAGTACTAGTGCCTCCAAAACTGCCAGCGACATTGTGAAGGCAATAACTCTGTGGCCCAAACATAAGTTTGGAGGACAATCTGGGTGATTAGCTGCATAGCAAAAAACTGGTTCTTTGATGCAGAGTACCCATATTCATTTGCCATTCAAAATACATCTAATTTTGCTTCTGTGTTCAAGCAAGAAACATCTTGCTGAGCAAATAGTCTCTGTGGGATTACATAGTACCTCTTAATCACCCATCCACATAAGGACAAATGGCCTTGGGCTGGGAGGGAAGTGTTTGTACCAGCGCCCACTCTGCTTGTGGAGGCACTGTGAACCTAAACAAACCTTTAGGATGCCTCATTTCCTCTCAAATCCCCCCTTCTCCCTCTGTTTTCTGAACTTCAAGCAGATCCACTCAATAAACCGTTTCTGCATCTTTCTGCACTCAGGGTTCAGACCAGCTGACCCCATCGCAGGGCTCACATGTGGGCAGCTCTAAGCCATGGGATGTTCCCAGTGACCAGCCAGAACCCTCCAGAGTGAGGACAGGAGCACCCTATAGCAGCCATGGACTCAAACAGACAAGAAGGTAAAGCATCCTCTTATTTAACTTCTTGATAGTATGAAGGACAGTGAGGAAGAAACTTGCACTTGTATGACCTGTCTGCTGGCAGCCATCAGCCAGCTGAGAGCACCTCTTAGCCACAGCAGCTGTAGGCAAATGTTCCCTTCTTTTACTTTCACAGAAATAGCTGGGGTTTGATGTTTTTATCTTTTATTTTAGAAACACCTCACTCTCTTATCTGGAAAATAATCCTGTAGCATACATTATGTCCAACATGGGAAGTCATTCCCTTCTCTTGACTCAGACCCACGTCTGCCTTGGGATGTACAGAGACTTCTGTCAAAAACTACATCTTGCATGAGGGCACTGTGATCAGGATCTGCTTGCCTCCCCCACATGTTTTGTTGCAAGGGGTTCTTGTTCGTGCCAGTGCAACAGCTCGGACTTCTGCGCCAGTCCCAACCTTGCAAGCGCCAAGATGTATTCCAGGCCACACTGCTTTCATACAACCAGTCCTGCTACAGTCAGCAGCACTTCTAGAAAGTCTGCAAAGCTCAGGGGTTTCAGGTCCACAGTTTTAGTGATTATCAACTTTAGATGTTTTTCTTGCAGAGGAATGTGGGGCTGGTGCACTGGCTTTTCACCCCAAACCGCTTGCATCATTGTGCTTTGCCTTGCCACCTCAGAGGTGATGGTGTCCATATGCTGAGTATCTCTTGAACCTGTGAGGAAAAGGGGGAGCAGCTTTAGGAGTGCCCATAACTGTCAGCTCAGGAGAGAACTTGGACCTTCTCTTTCGCTCTTAAAAGGTGCTTGGTGGTGCCAACATTCATTCATGGCATATGTAATGGAAGAGTTAATTTCTCTATTATTATTATTCTAATTTGACTAAATTAGGTCTGTGTACCTAGGCCCCTGCACTACAGCAGGCTGAAAAGGAAATTAACTCAGGGATTTTTTTCCAATTAATTGGTATGCCCCCATGGGCTGCAGATGTTCACTGCAAAAATTGTGAGATAACCACAAAGCCCCTTACTTCCCACAGTGCAGCTGTGAGGAGCCTCTTCTGCTCCAGCTCTTAGCAATGACTTTATAGAATTGTTCTGGGTTTTGTCTGGGTACATGCAGAGAGTGCTTCTGCTCATGCTCATGGGAAATGTGGGAGGTAAAAATCACAGTAGCAGGGATCCTCTCCCCTCTTCAGGTCTTGCTCGAGCCTGGTTCCTTGCTTTGTGTGTGTCCAAGGACATTACAGACTGATTCATATCCAAACCCAAATGGAAGATTCCTACAGACTTTTGCAGGGTCAAGCCCTCTGTTATACATCAGATTGAAAAATGCCCAAAGAAAATGTGAGGAGAAACCATGGCTCTCCTTGCTGTGCTGCACTTCTACCTGGCGACTCTATAGCCCTTCACAAAGCTCAGCACTCAGTACGCCCACCACTTTGCAAAAACAGTGCCTCCCTGTCCTCCCAGCATCTGGTTTGTGTTGTGCTATTAATTAAGAAACATGTCCTCTTGCTCTTTTCGGGTCAGTCATTCCATTCCACACTAAGAGTCCAGCAGTAACTTTTACACCAGAGCAGACAGAGAATCATAAAATGATTTGGGTTGGAAAGGACCTTAAATATCATCTAGTGCAACTCTCCTGCCGTGGGCAGGGACACCCTCCACTAGATTATGTTGCTCAAAGCCCCATCCAACCTGGCCTTGAATGCTTCCAGGGATGGGTCATCCACATCTTCTCTGGGCAGCCTGTTCCAGTGCCTCACCACCCTCATAGTGAAGAATTTCTTCCTTATATCTGATCTAAATCTACCATCTTTCAATTTTAAGCCATTGCTCCTTTTTCTGTCACCACATGCCCTTGTAAAAAGCCCCTCTTCAGCTTTCTTGTAGGTCCCGCTTAGGTACTGGAAGGCTGCTATAAGCTCTCCCTGCAGCCTTCTCTTCCCCAGGCTGAACAACCCCAGCTCTCTCAGCCTTTCTTCATAGGAGAGGTTCTCCAGCCCTGTGATTATCTTTGTGGCCCTCCTCTGGACTCTCTACAACAGGTTCTGTCCTTCTTATCTTGGGGGTGAGGCCAGGGTGTGAGGTATGGGTCTGTGATGTAAGGTGTTGCATGTGAAATCTTGACCTTGTACATGTAGTTTCTAGTGGAGAAATCGAGGCTCTGATATTTTGTTTTCAGTCTCAAACGTGATTTGAGAGCTGGACACAGTAGTGCAGGTGGGGTCTCATGAGAGGGGAGGAGCAGAATCAGCTCCCTTGACCTGTTGGCCACACTTCTTTTGGTGCAGCCCAGGATATGATTGGCTTTCTGGGCTGCAAGCGCACATTGCTGGCACACTCTAATCTTTCATCCACTAGTACCCCTAAGTTCTTTTTCGTAGGGCTGCTCTCAATCCCTTCTCTACCCAGCCTGTATTAGTGCTTGGGATTGCCTTGACCCATGTGCAGGACTTTGCAGTTGGCCTCGTTGAATGTAATGAGCTTTGCGTGGGCCCACCTCTCAAGCCTGTCCAGGTCCCTCTGGATGGAATCCCGTCCCTCCAGCATGTCAGCCACACCACTCAGCTTGGTGTCATCAGCAAAATTGCTGAGGTGCACTCGGTTCCACTGTCAATGTCACTGACAAAGGCGTTAAACAGCACCAATCCCAATAATGACCCCTGAGGAACACCACTTGTCACTGGTCTCCACTTGGACACCAAGCTGTTGACTGCAACTCTTTGATTGTGACCATTCAGCCAATTCCTTATCCATTGAGCGGTCCGTCTGTCAAACCCATGTCTCTCCATTTTAGAGACAAGGATGTTGTGTGAGACAGTGTCAAATGCTTTGCACAAGTCCAGGTAGATGATATCAGTTGCTCTTCCCCTATCCAGCAGCACTGTAGCCCCATCATGGAAGGTCACCAAATTTGTCAGGTACTCTTTTCCCTTAGTGAAATCATGCTGTCTTTCACCAATTACACCCTTATGTGTATGTGCCTTTGCATAGTTTCCAGGAGGATCTGTTCCATGATCTTGTTGGGCACAGAGATGAGAGTGACTGGCCTGTAGTTCCCTGAGTCTTCCTTTTTTTGCCTTTTTAAAAATGGGGGTTATATTTCTCCTTTTCCAGTCAGTGGGAACTTCACTAGACTGCCATGATATCTCAAATATGATAGATAATGGCTTAGCAACTTCATTTGCCTGATGTACCTCGGTTTTCTTGATTCAGGGGGATCACAGTACCCACTGGCTTCCTTCTCAAGCCTCAACTGCAGGCATCCTGAGAAAGCTTCATCACTCACTACAACCCAAAAGTTCTAGTTCATGGAGTTGCAGAGAAAATCCTTAAAAAGACCCAGAAGGGCCAAAGTTGTAAATGAAAACAACCTGTCATTTAAAAGATGAAACCTGGGACTTGGTGTGAGCTGGCTGATCAGTTTTGACCCCAAACAGCTGGCAGTTTGTGGTCATGGTTACTTCTCCCAATCAGCCTGCTGCCCCTTGTTTTCTCCAGGAGGAACCCTGAAGAATTATTGCAGTGTCTGACTCTGTTACCCAGCCCCATGGCTCTGAGACTGCCCAGCATGGGGAGAAAATGGCACATGGGCAGAGAAGGGTAGGCAGCCTCTCCTCCTTTGCCTCTCACTTCTGTGACTCACTGGGGAATTTGCTCATGTTCCTCTGAATCAGGACAAATCCTAGAGACCAGAACAGGGCCAATTCATAGGTGCCCTTGGCAGTAACCCATATTCCCCCTCAGGGGTAAAGAAATCAGAACATAGTTGTGCCTTGGAGAGCTCTCACTTCCAGGCTTCTGTTTCCCACTTCATGTACTAGCTGACTGTGTAGAGTCCTCCCTCCATGCTTTTCAAGCCCCTGCAGGACTGAATTTCTGTGGTCTGAAAGGCCCAGGTGGGTAGGGCACTGAGCACCTGCAGCCAGAATGGAAAGAAGGAGCTTGGCTGCCCCTAGAATTGGGCGTGGGGTCACTGGTCATGTCTGTGACTGACAGCAGAAATGGGTGAAGTGAATTCTTGGAGGCAAGAGAAAACCCAAGCCCACCTCATGAAGTGACATTGCCAAGGGGAGGCGATCCAGACGAGAAAGTGGGTGGCATGGTGTTTTCTGGGAGTGAAGGCAGGCCAGCCTTCACATCACAGGGAGCCCGACGTAGGGAATGATGTGGGAACCAATGGCCATTGGACTGCAATTCCCTAAAAGTGCAATGGCAGCACAACCAGCGGTAATTTCTGTTGGGTAATTGAAGGTTTCTGCACAGAAGAGGCAATATCAGAAGAAGAAATAAAACATAGACTTTTTGGTTTCAATCCAAAACCCATTAATGCTTAGAGGTAATGTCTCTGCAGTGTCCAAAACACTTTGCAAAACAGATATAAGCTCCTCTACGAACTAAGTCTGTTTCAGAAATGTTAAGCCTGGGTCTGTTGTACAAGATGAAGTGTGATCACAATGCCGCAAAACCCTAGGAATATAAAACTCATGAAAGACCGATTTTTTTTGGTGTTACAAAAGGCATGATTAATGCTTGGAATGCACTGTGACAAAATATAACTTAGGGCTTAAAATATACAGATCAGAGGAGCCTTTTGTGGAGATAATATAAATATGTACACGTGTATGGTAGATGGTAAAATTCACAATTCCAGAAGAGAGATGAATTAGTAATGCTTTAAGGGAAAAACTCTGTTTCTTAAGGCTGGCACACAGAACTGAATTTCTCAGGGAGCAATTTAGTCCAAATTGCACATACAAGGTTTCTCACCTCTTCACATGGATCAGCTTTGGACAGACACAGGACAGCAAGTGAGGTGAATTTAACATCTGATTTAGGTGAGACATTCCTGTTTTATAATTGCAGTTTATTTTACAAATGATATAGTGTTCATACCTCCTAAAGTGAGACCCGAGTCCTTTAAAACTGATTTGTACCTCAAGAGGGATTTCCAACCCTCTTTTCCAGTTATTTATAGAAACCGTAATAAGTCATTTTAATTGACTGAAGTTCTTTATTCCCACAGGAGAGACGGAAAGTGTGCCTGTGAGTACCCCTGCAACACAGATTTCCCAGGTAAAAATAAGCAAAATACCTTAAATAACTCCAGAGTTTTAATAGTTATTAATATATAAACAGTAGTTTAAAAGCTAAATTAAGTGGAAGGAAAAATGTAGGCACTTATCAGGAACATGGCAACTAAAATGTGTACACTGCATGAATAAATGTCATACATATCACATCTTGGGCCTCATCTTAAAAGACACTTCAGTAAAATTTCTCTGCTCACAACCAGTTGTGTTCAGACAGGTGATTTGTGAGCTCAGCTAATTAACTAGCTGATATCATTAGCATCAATTAGAGAATGTCAGTTCACTGGGCCGGAGGGAGATTTCATGGCTGAGCTCTGATGAGCTTTCACCAAACCTGATGAACTGTCCCAGGAGCAAGGACATGTTGATTGACATAGGGCAGAAGTGTCTTCCCCAGCAGGGTCCAAGTCTCCTGGGGGGCTCTGGGTTATCTTGGCAGCCTAACAGCTCCTTGGACCATGGGTTGTTCTGGCCTGATAATTCAGAGCAGCTAGGATGGCCAGAGCGCTGAGTCTTGCTGCATGTCTCTGTCTGGCTCCCCAGGCAGGAGCTTGGAAACCCTGGCCTTGAGGCCACGTTGGCTCAAGGTAATCAGGACTTCCAGAGCTCTGCACCACTCTTTGAGTTGACATCCTTGCTGCAATTACCCACCAGGGATGCAACAAGATTGTCTATACCACAGCCCAAGGATCATCCTTCCTGTAAGATGTCATTTCAGTGTTTCCACAGAGGTGTTTCCTACGCATTTCCAGTCAGCAGGAAATGCAACAGAGTTTTGAGCACTTTAAAACTTGGTCTGGTTCAGTATGGAACCACACTCTGAAGGAGAAACATATCCCTGAACTGGAAACTCCGACTATTTGAGAGCTACCTTGCGATATTGATGCCCATAATTGCTTGTAAGCACACCATGGCAAACGGAGAAGATATTGTTTTCCATTAACCAGCCAGCACTTATCTTATCTTGTCTCGTCCTCTTTTGCCATCCAGACAGCTCCAAGCAGGAGCTGTGACTGGATTGCTGAAGAACCCAGCCCAGTGGATCCAACATGCACAGAAAGCTAAGTGCACTGTTGGGACAGTGTGCTGGGAACACCACACACACATGTTGCTTCCCAGAAAACCCCAGCTGAGATGTGGATACTCTAATGAATCCTTTAAATTAAAGTTACTAGCTGGCTGTCCCCTTCTGCTTCAGCGAGGGCCCTACAGACCCCCCAGTTACCGAAAAAGACTGCACAGATGTGAAACAAGAGCTGATAATTGCTTGCAGCCCCCTTCAAGTATCTCCATCCTTCTCTTCTGTCCTTATCCTGCTGCTCTGCCTTTATTCCTGCCATCTGTGCCTAGGAATATAAATACTGGATATACTCCTAGGGCCAGGTTCTCTACCACTGTAAATCAGCACAAGTCTGCTTCTTTCCTGCTGTGCGGCGTTGCAAGCCTTCCTAACATTTGGCTGTAGAAGTGCTGCCCTTAAACATGGGAGTTGGTAGCTGTGCTAGAAATCAGTTGTTCTATGGTAAAAGTATGCATCATACAGCTCAAAAAGATCAGATTCAGGCTTAGAGGCAAATGCTGGGCTTTGTGACAGACCAGTTTCAGGCAGTGTCCTCAGGCAGCCCTGTTTTGGGTGACAACGTTTATTTGCTTCTCGAGATCAGCCACATGAGAATGTGTGCAAAGTAATGGACAGTAGATAAGCTGGAGGAAGTAACACAGACAGCACTCCTTCATGGCCACAGAAGGTTTTGCTCTTTTCTAGGATTTATTTATAAAAGCAGAATTCTTCCTGTACATTATTTCTTCATCATGAGTCTGTTTTCTACTGGTTTTGACAGGCTTCAGCTCAATGTCCCTGAGAGCAGGGCCTGTTCTGGTGTAAGTACCTTAAGCAGCTGCCAAGGGCAGTAGATGCAAATAGGTAACTCTTTGGAGACGCAGAGCCCTGGACAGCCTGGCTAGTGTCTGGGGACTTACATGGGGACACAGTTACTCATGGAAGCAAGGGTTCCTTCTCATCCAGTGGCAGCCATGGCAGTAAACTCGGCTCACCAAGGCTCTGCCCTCTGCTTTCCACCCCAGCCCTTCCTTCCATAAGCCATCCCCTGTGTCCTGGCCACGACCATCTTCCTGGGCTGCCTCAAAATCTGAACAAAGCTTTAGGTTGCAGGGATGGTCACTGTCTTTTGCAAAGGGCTCAAATTCCTGGCACCCACTGAGGGAGGATGGGGAGGCTCTGCAGCTTTGCTGCCTCTGGTCCTGGAAGCAGCATCAGTCCTGTCCGCCCTTTAGGGACAGTACAGAAGACAAGTGAATAGTGAATAGCTCAGTGAAGGTGATATCACAGCTGTTTTTTATATATATATTTAAACGGCTCAACTTCTGCAAAGCGAAGTCAAAACCAGGCTGAGAAATGCGCCTTCTATGTCTTCTGATCTCACCCTTCTCCTCCCATCTAGTCACCATTACTTGCTCTATGTGGTCACAGTTTCCCCCTCCATGTTGGAAAACACTCGCTCCCCTCTTCAGGTGGACTTTGACAGAGAGTTCTTATTCCCATTGGGCTGGAGGACAAGAGAGTCACAAGTGACTGCTTCTCAGTGTCCTGTTAATCAGTCATGAAAAGAGGGGAAGAGAATCTTTCATTTCCCCATGGGCAGCTACCCACAGAGCACACTGCAGTTACTTGGTCTTGTTAGAGACTCTACTTGCATGGTTTTTCGACACAGAACTGAAAAACATCAGGGCAGCAGGTAAAACGGGAGCCATGGCTCCCAAGAAAGACATAATCTGTCACAGATGCATGGTGCTGGTTCCCTCATTGCATTGCTGTATTGGGTTTGAGGGCCATACTCCAAAGACAGGTAGAGGTTGAAAGGTATACCTCATACTAAATTATTTATATGCCTTAAAGGTTTTTTTTCAACAGTTCTTGGACAGGTTCTAAGGACTATCTGTGATCATGCAGATTCATTTATCCTCTAGGCATTAGGTAGTTCAACTTCAGTTGTCAGGTGTGTTCCTCTTCAACTGTATTTATTCCCATGAAACAGTGAGCCAGGGCAACGCATAAAAATTAAACTTTTGCCAGGTTTCCATTATAGTATAAAATCTGTCTCTTTTGGTATGTGTTGCACTTCAGAAACTCTAGAAATACTGAATTGGCTTGACTTTCCAGGGGTTCACAAACCTGTGAAATGTCTCTCTGGTTCTGTAGGCATGATCACTTGGGCAAGACATAAGCATGAGCTGATATTTCAATGGCTTCCATTTATTGTAACAGCCCATGGGATTTAAAGGATGATTTTCTATAGCTTGTTGTTACAAATGAGCTCAAACTAAAACCAAGCACTACACCGTGCTTGGCAGGATTTCAAAGATAATGTGTTGTTCGTGTACCACTCCACTCAATTTTGGATCAAACTTGCATTCAATGTCACAAGGCTGTTTGTGTTCTTTTCTATCCTCTGAGCACAGAGGGCAGCAGAGAAGGGAGTTCTAGGGGATTCAGCACTTCAGGTCCAGCCATACAAGCCCTGGCAGATGTGGCTGATTGGTGTTGCTGGCTGCTTTCATCCATCAAGCAGCAACAAAGGGAAATCA
This sequence comes from Pampusana beccarii, assembly GCA_013399365.1. NCBI lineage: Eukaryota > Metazoa > Chordata > Aves > Columbiformes > Columbidae > Pampusana > Pampusana beccarii. Next base: position 1,156,343 of record VWYH01005189.1, on the reverse strand, counting down.
GAGTGTAAGATGCATTTCAGTGTCTGAAATAGCCACTGCAAACTGCATGGGGCAGAGGAAGGATGTACCAGGCAGGACACACCCAAGCTGGAGCCTGGAGCCCTGGGAAGGATACACAATGGAAGCAAGCTAGCAGTGTGACTGCAAAAAAAGAGACCAGCCACCAGTAAACCCCAAAATAACAAGTGGCTGACTGCTTTTAGATGCAGAGGATATTTTAGTCCAGCCTCTAGTCCAAATCTTTCTTTCGGCTGCCTGAACTCTGCTTTCACAGAGCATTTCAGTGCACATGGACACCAAAGTCTCTGCAGTGGTCCCTTTTTGCTGACATCTATCAGTTTTTGACTCTGAAACCTTTAGATCAACAATGACTAATGATTCCCATCCCTGTACCCTTCACAAAGGATCTGTCTAGTTTACCCCTTCCTGGAAGCATCCAAGGAGGATACGGCCAGGCTTGTTGGCAGAAGCATTTAATTTTGGGCTTTTTCTCCCCAGACATGGTTATCCCCAGAGCCAGCTTCCAGACTGCACCACTGCTAGCAAAACTTGAGGCTGTGACATGTCCATCCTTTAGCAGATCTCTAAAATGGATAGCACAGGGTAGTCTAGGGTAGAATAGAGTAGCATATTTCAGTTGAAGGGACAGATCTGATGAATCACCTGTTTTCACTTGGAGGAAAGTGCTTTGGCAATGTCAGCTCAGTGTGGAAGTATGGCAAGCACCTGTGAGCAGGGCTGAGAATATTAACATTTTGCACAGGTGCAGTACTTTATGTCCCGCCGCTTCTCCAGGCATGGATGTTAGCATGTCTGGTGATGCTAAGACCATCTGGCTCACCCACTCTAGGCTGAGATATCAGAAGTAGTATGGTCATTGCCTCCCCTAGCAGCCATGGCTCCAAGCAGCCCCTCTAACCCTTCAGGCTACACTCAGAGGTCACAGGGTGATAATTCCTCTGACACAGGAGTGTCATAGGAAAGTGTCTGCTGTGGTGAGGAAGGGTGGGTGAAGGGGTTGAATCAGGGGGTCTGGAGCTCCAGCTGGCTTGGAGAGTCAGGGTTGACAGCCTGAGGAGGGAAGATGTCCTCAGCCTCCTGCAACCCTCTGCCCTGTCCCAGCTCCTGTCAGTCCTGCTCTTCCTACCCAGGCAGCCCTGGGAACCTGTGTCCAGCCAGACCAGACCGGGGACTGCGGGGTAGGCACTTGGGTAGGAGTGGGGATGTCAAACAGATGTCCTCTGTAAAGACACTGCCAGTCTTGATCAGAGGAGGATGGTGCATGCCATTGCCCTGAGGTATCGGAAGCCATCTCTGCTCCATTTACAGGACTCAAGCGCCTGAGTTCCCCGGGGTGGCTGTCCTCTTACCATCAGTGCTCCAGTTTTGGACTCAGTTTATAACCAGATGTTAGGCCGAATTTCTGTTGTAAAGGTAAAAACCACTGGTACCGAAGCACCTTGGGCCATGACCTCGCCATGGGCTTTATGCAGGCAGAAAGAGCATCTTGCTCAAAGCTGTGGAGACAGACTTCAGGGTCGCTGGCCCAAGCTGTCCCCAAAGAGGGTGACCCCACCTAGCTCTCCACAAGCTGCCTGACTCCCCTGTCCCCACCTCCGCACCTGCCTTGTCTGCTCACAATGCCAGCCTGGCTCGCCCGGTCTGTCTCCTGCTTCACCTGGCTCTCAACCAGCTGCCTCCAGCTCAGGTTGTGAGCTCTTCCAGCAGTGCCAGGGCCTCTAGGGATAGAAAACAAGGAAAGTGGGTGCAGTGTTCCTGTATGCCAATGGAAAACCTCCCACTCCCTCCCCATCATGAGTTAAAGAACTGCCTCCTTCCCTGGAACGGGCCTGCTGACCAAGAACAGAGCTTATCCACAGCCCTTGGAGAGCAAGGAGATGTTAGGCCTACCTGAAGAGAGCACTGGCCCCACGACCATGAGGGGAGGAGGATTTGCTCAAAACCAGACATGTTCTTGATTGTTCAGCTGCTTTGGGGATTTATAGTCTGGCTACTGTTATTGCAAACCTTCTTGGCATGTTTCAGGCTGTCCTCTCCTTCTACAGACTGACAGGCTGCAAACTGCCAGGGAGCCCGGAAAAACTTTGGGTCTAAAAAGGGCAACATTGACTCCCCAATCAAATACCTCTTGCCCTGTACTGAGGCTGCAGCACAGGGCTGAACCTCCCCCCATGTCTCCCAGCCATGACAGGAGGAGGAGAAAGAGGACAACACTTTACAGGATGGGTTACACCGAGCTTTCATGCCACTCTGAACCATGGGTGACCCTTGGTGACACAGGCACCTGTATCTGGGAGGAGGGACTGAACCCACCATGTTTGTGGTTCCTCTAGTTGCAGGCATTAGCCTCTGAGTTGAAGGCGGGTTTCACAGAAGCGATGCAGGAGCTGTCACGAATCCAGCATGGTGAGTATGCCCTGGAGGAGAAGGTCAAGAGCTGCCGCTGTGCCATGGAAGAGAAAGTGGCTGAGATGAAGAATTCCCTCAATACTTTCAAGGTAGGAGTGTTACCTGTGGGGGGGCTGCATATCTTGGGTGGCATGGAGCAGTCCCCAGCCTCCATCAATCCTTCCTCCTTGCAAAGGAAATGAGATGGCAATTGTTTCAGATGTACCTGCTGCACTTCTTTTGGCTTTGTGTCTCCCCTGACTACTCCACCCCAAACGTAACTCATGCCCTGTCCAGTTTAGCCTTCTTGATGGGCCATGGGGCAGTGTGGTGAGCTACCCTGGGCACAGGCAACCCTTGGTTTGGGCTGCAGGTGCAATGAGCATATGGGCTCTTCACAGGCTGCCACTGGGCCATGCTTCTCCCTGGGTCAGGTCTCCTGCATTTCCTGCAGGAACCAGAGCTGCTGTGGAGCCGGGAATTAGCACAAAACCCTAAAACCTTTTGAAGTTGCACTCCCACACGGCTGGGAGGAAGTGGTGCCTGGTTTGATCTGGCCCAGGAGAATAAAGACAAAGGACTGGAGAGAGAGCCTAGCAAGAAGGCTTTAAACCAGCCAGCATCTCCATGCAGAAACTGGATGAATGCCTGTGAGGAGGCAGGCAGAGGAACTATTTTATCGTTTTTATGGTAAATTTTCCTCATGGGGTTTTGCTGAGTCAATAATACCTTGTGAAGTTAAAGAGGGCTGCTTACTGGAAAAGCCCGTTACTGACCCTGTGACAGGGAGAGACAGATGGCATGGGGCAAAAGGTGCCCTGTGGTCCCAGATAAGCAAGAGATACACTAAGAAAGGTAAGGACACATGGCAGAGGTCTTAAAGCAATCAGAGGCAGGATTATCCAGGACATTGTTATGGGGGGAAAAGGGTTTTAAAATCCAGATACAAAGAATTATGCAAGCAACAGGAAGGGCAAAGGCTGCTCTCCCTCTGCTTCATGCCCATATTGGCTGTCCAAATGTTGAACTCCCAGCAAAGCCACCTCCTCACTTGGGGAAAATCCCTCTACTTTGATTTACAAGAAACTCTTGAGTCTCTCCCCTCTCCCCCATCCTCCTGCTCATGTTGATGAAACCTGCAGGAAATTCATCCATCAGAGAGCTCTACATCTGAGTAATTCTTATTTAGAGCTGCCTGAGGGAGGACGTGCCGACAGGGAGGTTGCGAAGGGCCTCATTTCCTTAGGAAACCAGGCTAAAAGGGCAGTTCCAAGGCCTGACTGGACGAAGCTTATACATGTGTGTGATCAGTCTGGGACCTGAACCAAGCGCAACATGTGAATGCACATGCTGGAGAACTGCAGAGAGAAATGTGCTTCCTCAGGCCCACCTTCAAATATCATTAAAGGCAGGAATCCTCCCAGTGCTTTCAACCGAAGGTGGATGAAGCCACCAGTGTCCCACCAGTGCCTTACTCATGTGACATTAGGCTTGCTTGGGTGAGTTGACTGTAGTTGAATTAAGGATTGCCCTGCTGTGCATGGCATGTATTACACACACAAAGGAAGAGTGTCTAATCACAGAGCCACTCTCCGCAGCACCCTGAAGCAACCCTAGTGCACACCAGCTTGCATTCAAAGGTGTGTTATGTAAGGCTGATGGGCACCCTGGGAATGCTGTTGCTTTTGCCTGTTTCTCAGGAGGAGCTCAGCGATGCGAAGTCAATGATTGAGGAAATCAGTGCCAAGCAGGAGGAAATGCAACAGAAAATTGAGCAGCTGCAGCAAGAGAAGCGGCGGGAATCACGGAAAGTGAAAGCTAAGTAAGGGCTTGAACTGCAGGGCTCTGGAAGTGCTAATTAGCAGTGGTCTTCATTTTGTTCATTTCCTTATAGCTTAATTTCTTAATCTTTTCCTGTCTGGACATGTGTACCAACCCTGATTATTACTGGAAGCACTAACCTTCAGTTCACCCCAGGCTTTTAGACAAACACCCCACAGAGCAAACACAGCATAAAAATGCCAACACTTCTCTGGGATTCCAACAGCAAAATGGCCCCAGCAGCTCTCAGAGAAGCCAGGGCCTGGTGAAACACACAGACCTGCTAGACACATGTTGGGACAGGAATGTTGTTGGAAGTCAGGAGCCTTCGCTATCACAAGCTATTGCTAACATGCACCCATCCAGACAACAGCACTGCAGTTTCCCCTTCCAAGCCTGCAGGACTCAGCAGGCTCCTGATGGTGCAATCATATTCTGCTTTCCTGTCACCAGCCTCCTCTCCTCTGAGCAGGGTCGTGCAGGAGCACATTTGTACACTGCTGGGCCACACTGTTGCTGTTATGAAGCAGGCAGCTCATCCACCTTGGCCCTGATTAGCCTCCTTCTGAAAACAGAGTTTTGACAATGGGTATACAGCTGCCTTGATGCAAACACCTTGTAAATCTAGGCTAGCCCCTCGGCTAATTAAGCCATTTAATTAGATGAAATACGCTCTGAAAAAAGAACAGAACAGAAATAATCTTCTCCTATAACCAGTGGAAGCTACTTCCAGAACATTGTTCATGAACTCCATCAAAGCCAACTCCTTTCCTGATCTCTGCTAGAGTTGTCCTACTTCTGACTCTGTGCTTGTACTTTCCCTGGTGTCTGCTGAAACTGTAGTGTAGGATTTTCACCTGCAGCATTCATATTTTCCAACTGTCTCATTCTTTGTATTCGTACAGAAGAGCACAGAAGGATGATCATGGGTCACAGACAGTGCCTACACCTCTCCAGGGCAGCCCGTTTCGATCTATTAACCTCCCAGAACCTGTGCTGATCAATGAAGATTTTACAAGTCTTTTACACAACGTGACTTATGAAAAAGGTAGGAAATAGAGTATGCAAATACAGTGCCTTCCCTCAGGAAAAAAAATCCAGAAAAAGGTCACTAGGGTAAGAGGAAACCAAATTTTCCTCAGGTGCCAGCAGCACAAAAAGAGAATGGGGTTTCTCCCCTCGACAGCGCTGCTCCTGGGCCTGTGCATGCACCTTGACGCAGTGTCTCAGGGTAGCAACCTCGGTGCTGGCCTGGATTCAGTAGATGCTGCTCTGTGAACACTGTCCCAAAAGCCATTCCTTACCTCCTCCAAGGAAAGGGAAGCAGGCTGGATCTTCTTCCATGTAACACTAGTGGCACAGAAGGAGCCACATAGGAGTCCCTGATAAAAATGCTACAACCTGTGGATTTGTTTCCGTGTAAGACATCAAGGCACAGAAAGGATCACAGAGACTGGGCTGACAGAGTGCCAGGTGCCTTTCAGAGGTCAACCAGTGGCTGATTTGACAAGGGGACGTGGGAGTTGGTACGTGAACACACTAGGCTGCTGGTGTCACTGCTCCTTGCATATACATGCTGCTAGGAGAATTACTGCCCCTTGTTAGCTATGGAAGCTGCTAGCACATGGTGTTAGGGTTACACCTTGACCAGGAAAACACTGTGAAGGCTGGAATCAAAGAAAAGGTGATGGACCTGAGCCTTTTTTTCTATAATTAAATTTGGGGGTCTAAACTGTTCTATCACTGTCTTGCTGTTCAGATAAGAAGACATTAAAATGAGATACATTTAAAATGTGAACAAAGGCAGGGATTGGATGAAAACCATGTGCAGTTTTCTGCTCTGCTCAGAATCTGGCCAGCCATGGCCCTGCTCTGCCCTACACTGAGGTGCTATGTTAGTCCTCTTCCTCACGTCCCTCTTGCACATCCAGCTCTCTCACCCACTTCTCCCACTGTCCCTTTCATTCCAGTTGTCTCACCCTTCCACTCTTCAATAAGCTCCTTTCCACCCAAAACTGCAGCCCTGTGTCTGCGTCAAGCCTCTGTCCTCTTGTTCTGCCTGCTTGATGCCTTGTACCCAATGTGCACCTACTGAGCAAGGACAAGCCAAGACTGCTCACGTTCCTCACAGCACCAAGCACAACAGGGACCTCCACATTAGCTCACCTGCAGCTGCTATTGAAACAAAGATCACAACAGTAAAGATCCTCCTTAGTGGACAGGGGTCTTTCCATAGCAAAAATGTGAAAGACTGGAGAATCTAACCATACTGACTGGGCTTGGCAGGAGGAAGCCTGCTCAGCAGCTCTCTCCTCTTGTAAAGTTTCCCTTTGTTCTTCAACAGTGTCTGACACCAGGATCATGCCAATGGGAGAAGGAGGTGTGAAAGTCGTAGCAGGTCCAGGTAGGAAAGTATAAAAGTGTCAAAAAACAGTAGGACAATTATTCAATTAGAGTCCTTGCTTTGCTACACCGAATAAATGCTTTCAGGGAATGCATTTTACAGAAATGTCTTTCACTTTGCCATGTACCTTCATTTTCATACTTGCAGTTGAGATATGAGGGCAAACCTATATCCCTTGAAGTGCCAAACACCTGACAGACAATGTGAAAGATTGATATTTGGCAGAGAAAGCCTTTCTGCTGCTGCCTTTGCAGAAAGGGAGAAATGAGGCTTACTGATACAGCAAAGAATAATGAGAGCACCATTTTGCCACTTGGGAAGAGATGGGCTTTGCAGTGACTATGCACCAGTAGAACTGCTGAGCTGTTTGTTCATCTGTAAGCTTCCAGGTTCCTTGTAGACATGTCTGAATAATAACAGAGTAGTTTTTCTGGCAAGAATAAAAATTGGCCAGAAGTAGCAGAAGGGTAGAGTAAGGGGACACTAAGAATCCTGGCCAGCAAAAGGACACATGAGAACAACCATTAGATGTTTGCACTGTTCACCAGCAGCACTCACTGTTCTGGATGGCTCATTTGCTTGAATCCACTTGAAAAAAAAGAATGAAAGCTAAGGAAAATGGTTCATTGCAACCCAAATTCAAAGTATTTGCATTAAAACAATTCCAACCCAATGGCTCTAACATACCGGCACCCTCCCGTACATTCTCTGTGATTTAATAGCCTCAGACTATCAGTACTGCTGCTGTATAATTACATCAAACTAACAAAAAATCTAAGAGCCATGACAGTTTACATCTATTGAAAATGACATTTTAATCCAAATTATAATAATAATTTCTGTTTCTACAATACCCGCCAGTTAGTGTCACCAAGTCCTGAAGTGTCCTAAAACCCTGAAGTGCAAGCGTACTTGGAGTATACGGGGTTTTTTCTTCTAACTTGTGTCTAATTTTGGACATATTTGGCCTGAAAATGAGGGCTAGAAGAGTGCAAACATCGTTCTGCCAAAGAGCTCACCAAATGCATTTCTGTTTGTAAATTAACATTACAAGGCTACAGCCCCTGTGAAGCATAGCGAACTTCAAACTCTCCTTCCAGTACTTCAAACAGATGATAACACAGGTTAGCTGCCTGCTGTAGCATTACCTGCCAACTGAGATGTCAAGATCTATACAGCTGTTTGTCATTGCAGGAGCAACCACAGACACAGATGATAGCCTCAAACCTTCACTAGCAACAGAGGGGCAGTCAAAAGTGCATCTGCCCTCAGCCGTGTGGAAACAGCCCAAGGACACCAAGGACTGGGGAGATGAATACATTTCCAAAGAGCAACCGGAGAGAGCGAAGGACAAGGGCCAAATCAGATACAGCTCAGCAGACAACATCATATGTGAACCCTCTCTGGCTGGTAAGGACAGAGTGGAAAACTCTGGCTAGAGATGCTTAAAGCTACACTCACATCTGGTCTGAGCTGGTCAGGAATCAGCTTCTACAGAGGGAAACACACATGCCAGCTTCTCCTGCTAGGGGGGGTGATACCTCAGGGCCTCAGTCCCTAAGACTTTGCATTTGCTGGTCTGTGCTATTGACAGAACCGCTCTGCATCCAGGACACCCATTTTCCATTCCAAGAACTGGCAGGTTCAGAGTACTGATGGGATTGTGACAGTGTAGTTGCCTAGGTGGGTAAAAAATAAAACTTCTCATTCTGCAGGAAACTGGGTATGAATCCCTGGTATGAATTGTTTTGCCTTTGATTGCTTGTTTTGTTATTCTTAGAAAAAAAATGGTATTCATAGGGGAAAACACATTTGCTTTGGAGTTTTCTTAGCAAACTGTGTCTCCATTCGTGTCTGGGGCATGCTGTAGCATCAGGCTAGAATTTTATATTTTGGGGAAAGTAGACATGCAAATGCAAGATATTAGTGTCACTTTTCAACAGTTTCTCTTTTCATTATTTAATGTCACCAGTATAACACAAGGCTGTCCTTGGGGCCAGCATTTCCTTATTTTTTTAACTTAATCATTATCTTCTGGAAGCCAAAAGGCAGAACATTGCTTTGGAGTTGCTGGAGTCAGAAAGGAAATATGTCATCAACCTTTCCCTAATCCTGAAGATCAAGGCTACATTGCAAGGGCCAGATGTGAAAAGGAGCACCAAAGAGAGAAGGTATGTGATTTACTGTGCTCTCGTTTTTAGGGAGTTTTCTTCAGTCAACATTCTTTCTGCATCATCCTCTCTCCCACTTTTCTTTCATCCACATAGAGATCTTTGAACATTTAGAGCTTATTTGTAGTTGAATATTGGAGGCAGTGGAAAGTTTTTGCAGTGATTAAAGTCTTTCCTGCCTGTCCTTGTGTCTTGTCCACCTTGCATCCCAAACCATTTCACTACTACTTCATTTCAGTCTCTTTCTGAGCCCCATCAGTCTCCTACTCTTCTTTGGCATGCGTCCTGCCTGGGTGGGAACAGAGCTTTGTGCCTTCACTGCCTGCTTCGCCCAGTCCACAGCTCCAGCTCTGAAAGCTGCTGCGGACACAAGCTCCTGGCTAGTGGCTGCCATCCATCAGGTATCGATATGTAAAGACATACACAAGTGTTTACACACAGATACAAGACCAGTGGGACTGAGCCAGCTTACCTGTCAATCCCAGCTCTTTGCAAAGGCCATCCCCTGTGACAAGCTGTCTTAGTCCTCAGGATGAGATCGCTCCTAGAAGCTCTTGCCATTCACTCAGCTTTGGCCTGGGAGTTACCAGCTCCTAAACGCATCTAGGGAGCCCAGTCCTTGCTAGCTCTCTCTTTTTTATGGTTCTTTCCGCTGTCCCTAGGAGTTCTGCATCCAAGGAGGCATTTGACAGAAGCCCACTGTGGGACATGTGCTACATGAGTTGATGTGGACTCATTTAAGCACTTACATGACATACACAGTTCAAATTGAAGCATGATAGTCCGAAGTGAGTTTTTATTTTTAGTCTTTTTCCCTGGGAACTTTCCATCTGACAAAATATTTTGTTATTTGACACATTCATTCTGATTCTGGTTGAAATCAGCATAAAATGACAGAAAGGCAGTAGCTCTGCATTGAAGGTTTGGCTTGTTAGAGGGCCTGACAAATAAGACAACATACAGAACAGGGAGCTCTCCTCCAAGCACTCTATAGGATGGCTCAGGACCATGGTCCTGCTTCACTGGCTTCACTGGCAGCATTGCTTTGCGCTTTTCAGTTCTGCAAATTCTGGTCAGCTACACAATGCACTAGGAAATCAGCCTAAAAAACCTTCAGAACACCATAAAAACAACCTGCTGGAGAGGGTATCTGCATATGTACATAGCAGCAAAAACAGGGCCTGCTGGTGCAGTCAGGACTCCAATAAAAGTAGTTAATAATACCTGTGATTGAAGGAAGCCTGTGCTGACCACCCACAAAAGCATGCTTCAGCAGTACGTGCTCTGTGTAACCAGTCTGATATCATCTCCCTTCAGTTTCTTCCCCAGCTCTTTGCGGTACCTGGTGCAGCAGCATGTTGATTTACTTCACGCTCTACAGGAGAGAGTCCTGAGCTGGCCACGACAAGGGATCCTAGGAGACATCTTCCTGAAGTTAACAAATGATGAGGTATGTTACAGACCTCTCCAGCCTCTTCTGCTGTGATTCATGATGATGTGCTGATGGCCTACAGGAGGGCCGAAGATACCTTGCAGCAGAGGAGCTGTGCTGTGAAGCTGTGACTGGGTAAGGCCTTTCAGCCAGCCTCCTTGGAGCAGAGTCCCGGTGTACGGTAGGGCAGATTGCATGATAGCCTCTTTGCAGTAGTACTTGTTTGGTCAGGGAGCCCATATGCCAGACCCACCTGGGGGCATGCAGCCACATAGCACAGCCCTATAATAAATGCAAGAGACCTAGACTTGGTTGCAGGAGCCACACATAAGCCTTGACAGCTTGGATGTTTGTATTCATAGCCAGGGTGTGAAAAGAGTGCATTTCTTATGTTCCTTTTCCCCAATATACTTTGCTAAGAGTTACGACAAGCAAGAGGAAAGGCCTCTTATCCTGTATGGTTTCTAGCCCCAAGTAAAACAGCACTTCCTTCTCAGGGAAAAAGGTCTGCCCAGCCCCTGGTGAGCACTGGGACCTCTCCTGGAAGGATGTGTAAAAACTCATCTGATGCTTTATGATTTTTAAGAGTCATATATAAAAAAAGTTTCTTGCTCTCCAGCCTCTCTACCCTTCCTATCTGCCATAAAGCTGCATACACTGTGCTCAACAGCTGAACACATTTTATTAAACAGCATTTCTTGAGAAGTCCCAAGCCCTGAAAGCTTCATACAGTTTGCAGCTCTGCTGCACTAGTGGTCTCCCAGGAGTGATTATGGGGAATCAACAGTTTTTCATTCTCGCTGGCTCTATGACCAGAAATTTCTCTTAAGTTTCTTTGTTCTTTTCTTTTTTTCTTTTCTAAGAATAATTTTCTGGACTACTATGTTGCTTACCTGAGGGACCTGCCAGAATGCATCTCTCTGATCCACGTGGTGATCCTGAAGGAGGTAAGCTTCTTGTCTGCTTCACAGACACGTAATGACAACATGCAAGCCTGGATCTCTTCATGTTATAGAATCATAGAATGGAATCATCGAATAGTTTGTGTTGGAAGTGACCTTCAAAGGTCATCTAGTCCAACTCTCCTGCAACAAGCAGGGACATCTTCAACCAGATCAGGTTGCTCAGAGCCCTGTCCAGCCTGGCCTTGAATGTTTCCAGGGATGGGGCATCTACCACCTCTCTGGGCAACCTGGGCCAGCATTTCACCACCCTCATTGGAAAAAACATCTTTCTTGTATTTAGTCTAAATCTGCTCTCCTTTAGTTTAACACCACTACCCCTTGTCCTATCACAACAAGCTCTACTAAGAAGTCTGTCCTTTTTAAGCACTGAAAGGCCACAATAAGGTCTCCCTGGAGCCTTCTCTTCTCCAGGCTGAACAACCCCAACTCTCTCAGCCTGTCCTCACAGCAGAGCTGTTCCAGCCCTCTGATCATTTTTGTGGCCTCCTCTGACCCCTCTCCAACAGGTTCATGTCTGTCCTGTACTGAGGGCTCCAGAGCTGGACACACCACTCCAGGTAGGGTCTCACCAGAGCAGAACAGAGGGGCAGAATCACCTCCCTTGACCTGCTGGCCGCAATCCTTTTGATGCAGCCCAAGACATGATTTGCCTTCTGGGCTGTAAGTGCACATTGCCGGCTCATGTCCAATCTTTCATCCACTAGTACCCCCAGGTCCTTCTCCGCAGGGCTGCTCTCAATGCCTGCCCATGATAGGACTCTTCTACCAGTCTACTTGTTCTGTTACCAAATGCCAGCTTCCTGAACATTGCCATAGCTGACATGTGGACATGTTAAAGCTGCCTTTTATAGGTTCATGTTCATCACTGCGTGTAACCAAAGCTGCATTTCTGCTGTGACATATGAAATAATGTCTCAGATCAAACCTCTCAAAAAGCTTGCGTGTGCACATGCTGTTCAGACGTGTCTCAGGCAAATGCTATCTCCTGGAAAATGGGGGACTCATCCAAACAGAGAGACCAAGAGCGAGGCCTTTAAGTGCTTTAAAGAAAAGACAGTCTCTGCTTCTCAGCTTCAGGCATTTGGTGTCGCATCCTTGACTCTTGGCTTAAATCAGGAAAGTTAAACATAAAGGTAGTTTTAAAGTGCAATAACTAGACCACACTAGCTTGCTTCCAAGAAATCTTAATTTAGAAGTCAATCTCATTTTGTTCAATTCAATTGGGCCTAAACTAAGAACTTCGTTCTGAATAGTATCTATGTGGTATAGTATCTAAGTTTCAATGAAACTTAGCTCATGCACTTTAAACATACACCCCTACTTAATTAGGCTGAGTGACCCTCATTGGTAGTCCCCAACCTAAGGAATGTAATCCTTAGGACTAGTATTGCTAGTGGAAGGTGTTGCAAATACCCCTTCCAGAAGCAAGATGAAGACTGGTGTATTGTCACACACAACTGTCGCTGGACTGGCGTGCTTCTGTGGACTGTTATAACTACTTATAGCGTAACTACTCATTAAACTCCAGAACCATCTGGAATTACACATGTTTTATGGGTGAGACTCTGAAATTGCTTTCTCTGTTTCAGGTAGAAGAAGAAATCAAGTCTGATCTCTACATTCTGTTCTTCCATATAGTTCAGCGAATCCCTGAATACCTTATTCATCTACAGGTAGGGCCCCAGGATGGAAACTGTCTTATTAGAACTCTTCTTAGAACATGCGACTTTTAACTCAGAGCTGGTATTCAGGTCTATACAGGTACAGGGTTTCTGGCTAACCCAGTGGGCTCTCTGAAAAAAACCCTTTGAAAGGCAAAGCCAGCTGAGAATATCTTAATCTTCATCATTTTCACCTGAAGCATGCTTCTATTTGCCTGTTTCTCCATTTGGTCTGACAGAACCAACTTTTGTCCCCTGGGAAGCTGGAAGCTCTGCTGCCTGCTGCTCTGAGAGAACAGGATGCCAGAGATCTACTGTGAGCTCTGACCTACCTCCTGTAACAGAGCTGGCCTCTTTGCTTGAGTGGTCCACATGCCTGTTAGCCAGGAGACTGAGAATGCTAGAGGCTCCTAGGGCCCAACCACCTTTCCTACACAGAGCCTGCTGATAAAGAGTTCTAGTTCACAGGAGGGTTATCTGAATTGTACTAAAACTTTTCAGATAAGGAAAATGACACAGAAATAAAGCCTTATAAAGACAAGAGACTGGTTTATGCATCCAGTGCTAAACTCAACCAGTGCATCACCAATGTATCCCATGATTACATTTACAGTGGTAACTTGTGTATTTGCACTGGAGTAGTAGGAGGCAGGCCCCATTCAAGTCCTTCAGAAACTGGTACTGCCTAGAATTGCTCCCATAGGGCAGTGTCATGGGCACTCCATGGTCCCAATAGCACTTTCTCCCCAGAAAGGGTTAGGACACCCTCCAAACAGACTGCTCTCCTCTGTGCCCCAGAATGTCCTGAAGTTCACTGACCAAGAGCATCCTGACTATTACCTGCTGCTGGTGTGTGTGCAGCGCCTCCGGGTTTTCATCTCACACTATAGCCTCCTCTTCCAATGCAATGAAGACCTGCTTATACAGAAGAGGAAAAAACTGAAGAAGTAAGCACAACATCAGCTCATTCTCTCCATCACCAGGGAAAGGGAGGTGTGGGGGAAGCCTAGAAACAGGGGGTTTAGGTCCGGGCAAGGTCAACAGGCACATTGCTCTGTTGAACTTAAACAAAGCCCTTTCCACATGGATGCTGGAGAAGACCCACTATTAGCATTTGTCTTCCATACTGAGGTCAGATTTGGGTTAGGCCCTTCTGTCTAACTCTGAGAGTGAAAGAAAAACTAGTTTAATCCTTCTAAAGACAGCAGCCACATGTTTTATGGGAACATTCGATTCCTTAGGCATCTGATGGCAAAGTCACTCCCCAGTGGGAGAATACATGGGGACTTAGCTGCTTGGGCACCTTGGAGCCCTCGTGAATGCCAAAACTGTTGCCTGAAGCCCTCACAGGTTAAGATGAAGAAAGAACAGTGCCATCTTACTGAGGGAGTGGAGTGGGAGAAACAAAAGCCTCCCATAACCTGTTTGAGATGAGCTATGATAGAAATGACCCTGAATGTAGATTCTCAAGTTGTGGTTCAGAATTGTTCCTTGAAATCAAGACTTTACTAAAATAAAAATCTGTTTGCCGTTCCTGCTGGTGATGATTTACTGAAGACGAGATCAAACTTCAAGGGAAACTTTCAAATGTGGTGGGTGTTAAAGGGTGGAGCAGACTGCTGGGGAGGGACTGCTATCAGGAGAGGCATTAAGAACGGGACAGAAAGCAGGACTCCCTGCTATCTGGGACAGATTAGGTGGCAGAGGTCCTCCTTGGGGCGGGTAGAGGTGAATGGGAATATTAAGGTCCCCTCCCAGCCCTGTTTTCTGTGATTCTACATGCTCGTGCTCATACCCTGCCTTATTTCTTAGCACGACGATGGATTTCTCCTCCCTCAGGTCATCCCTGGTGAAGCTGTACAAAGGTCTCACCTCCCAGTGTACGAGCCAAGAAGTTTCTCCAACGCCCAGTGCGGCATCTATCCGGGACAGTGGGATCCACTCTGAAGAGACAATACAGCCCTTCCCACCAGGACCCTCCTCTGGCACGACAACCCCGTAAGCCTGTTGTCCTGGTAGAAGGCTTTCAAAGTAGGCTGAAAACTCCTCACTTATACTATGCCAGTGACACTAGGCAGTTATAGACTGTTGTTTCCAAGACTTCTTCCTGTGTATGTACAGAGAGATGAAGGGCTGGCACCTTCCTGCTATGCACTACCGTGTGGCTTACGAGCAGGAAACATTTCAGGGCTCTGCCCGGGGCTGTCAATGCTCTTGCTAGCTAGCTATCAGTGTACCAGGGAAAATACTTACTTGTGTAGGCCTAGCAGCAGTGTGCATAGTAACACTCTGCATTATTCACTGCCAACATTACAAGACCTAGGAAACATGACCAATGTCTCAAACTAGCGAAAAAAGTACTTTTCCACACAGCACGTCATTGAACAATGGGACTCACTGTCACAAGATGCGAATACAAATGGGTCCAAAACACATGACTAATTCAAGAAAGACATTATGTCCCCAGAAGATGGCAGTGGGACTTTCCTAACTAGTGTTCGCTAAGGTCCATAGAGGTGTACACCCTGCACCTGATACTTCATCCAGTGTAGTACTCTCTGCTCACTTACCTAGAACACACGGAAGGTCGGAGCCCTCTAAGTACTCCTGACACAATTGTGGGGACAAAGTCACCCTCCCCAAGAGAGGAACCTAGTCCTCAATCAGAACACAAGAAAGTAAGACACAACCCCTACATTACAGAAAGAGAAGGAAAGTAGCAATCCAAAATGCAGAAAAACGTGACAGAGATGGAACAGTTGGCTTCTCATCTCAGTTTCTATTCATTTCATGGTGTAGAGAACCAAAGTCAGCCAGAGCTACTGGATAAGCAGTTCTACCTCTGCAGGTTTGCTCCTGCTAACCCAGCCAGGCAATTTCTGTTAGTGGCACCTCTGTTACCTTTTGGACTTAAAAGCAAGAGAATGGGGCTGGGGGAGTGAGGGGGGTGGCGGGCTTGTCGTGCTCTCAGTCATGCTTTAGTATTACACTTTACTCTGTTTATTTTGTTTCTTATTTTTAAGGCATTTGATGCCCCAGATGAAGAAGCCCCAACCAACCATGATGGAGAACATCCAGGCTGTAAAGACCCCTGACTGGGAAATGGAAAGCAGAAAACATGAGAGGCCAGAGAACATCCTTTCATCCTCTCAGCTCACAGAGCAGGAACTCAAGGCTCTGACAGCCCCCTTACAATCCATCCCTGAAATGGAATATGAAGCACCACCAGTTGATGCAGTGGGAAATACTGAGAGAGGCATCAGGACCTCTGTGGAGCTGCTGCAGGATGCAAGGAACTTTGCACCAAGCTATGAAGAGTTTGACTACCCTGGGGAGGTTTTCACCATGCCAGGCCCCTATGAAGATGATGCCTTCCAAAACCTTGCTCTCTTTGAGAATTGCTCCCCAGCCTCTTCCGAGTCCAGCTTAGACATTTGCTTCCTTAGGCCTGTTAACTTCACATCAGAACCAGAGAGGACAGATCATGCCTTACAGCCATTGCCTAAGAGCTGCACTCCTGTAAGCAGCAGTACGTACAAGCGTGAGATGTTCCACAGCAAAGGCAAGCAGCTGAGCAGGTCTCTGAAGGAGCTGCCGAGGAGTGCTGAGGGCGTGAGCACAAGACTCTACAGCACACGGAGCAGCAGCGGGAGCCGGCTGCAGCAGAAGCAGGAGAGGAATGTCCAGCCTCACATGATCTCAGCCTCATCTCGAAGCTCCCAAAGGAGCTACTTCCCCCCACAGAGAGGAGCGGGTGAAAAACCCAGCTTTCTGGAAGTAAGGAGGCTTAAATAGGAGGAGGAAAAAAACACCCAACAAAACAAAACCAAAAAAACCCCACAAAAACATGTGGTGGTGCAGAAGCTGCAGCAGCAGGAGAAAGATCAGTTAGGGCAGAACATGCCAAAATAGCTTCTAAGTCCACACGTTCAAAGTCCTCATCTGCATGTACATGCCCAAGGGAGGGACAAGGCAGCTCCTTTTCACACACATCTTCCCAGGGACAAGCATGGGTTTGAGGCACACAGCTGGCTGAGTGACAGCTAGAACACCCTTGAGACAAGCTACCCTGAGGTGTGTCTCAGCTGCCACTGAGCTTCCCCCACAAGCAAATGTTGGATCTGATCAGGGTCACTAGGTATGGACAAAGCTGTTCGAAATTAGTGCTATAGGGTTGCACCCAGTTAAAAAGGTGCCCTCTGCCTGCTGTGAAGAGTGCTGGGTTAAAAAAACTAATGGATTTAGTATCAGAGCTTCAGCCACTGTAAACCAGCATGACTCAGCTGAACTCAGCCCATTTACATCAGCAAGGATCTGATCAATGGGCTTTGTTTCACCTGTGTTTGTTGCACTGATCACAGACTTGTGCTGAAGTCTGTGTGAAAACAGAGGCCTGCCACCATGTCCCTCAGACAACCACTGGCATGATGGATGGCACTCTAGCCCTTCAGGGACACTAGGTCTTGCAGGAACGTTTCTGTAGCCTGCAGCACCTGTTCGGAATCAGCTTTGAGCTGTTGCAGCCAGGGAGGGAGATGCCCTTCGCACTTCTGGGGAAGAGGCTAAGGGTGCTGTGAGGTGCTCAACTAGTTATCCCAGTGCTGCTTGGAGAAACACCCTCCTGTTAAAATGAGGCAAGATGCAGATGAGGCTGTAGATGCAGATGATAATAGGAGGAAGGCTTCAACAACTGGAAAGGCAGCAGGGAAACCTCGAAAGAACAAAAAGATAAAAAAGCCTAGTGAGTGAAGGAGGTGATGGACAGCTGAGCAGGGGAGATGAGAAAGAGGGAGAAGAGTGAAACAGGAACCTGCAAGCTCTTTGGCACTCACCTGCACAGAGCTATGGCCCACAGCAGGGTGCAGATGTCAAGCTAGTCAAGAACTGCAGGACACATTCTCTTCCACAGAGCAAGGGACTTGTCCAGACCCTTGCTGAGAGGAACATGGCACTCTCCTGAAAGCAGAAGAGATCTTTTAGTGGCACATTTACCTCAAGGTGTGTGTGTGCTAATGATGCCTTCTGCCCCACAGATATAAAACCAGGCACCAGCAGAGACAACAGAAGAGTCTTTCACACCCTATCAACTCAAGAAGCCCGAAGCCTCCTTGCCCTAGGGTAAACAGAGCTCTTGAGCAAGGGGAGAGCAGGAAGTTCCTTCAGCTTCCCATGCTGGCTTGCTCACTTGTTGGCAAAAGGGGCTGGTAAGGTCTCCCTAAACAAAAAGCTTAGCAAGGAAGGCTCCAAGTCCATCTAACAACATTTATTCCTTCACTCCTCTGCCTCAGAGCCAGCAAAAAGCTCTCTGCAGAGGTGCCAGTGCTGCCAAGGCCTGAGTGACCTGTTGTCTCCCAGCCTTGCCAGCACCTCCTCACCCACCAGGTCCCTCCTAGCAGAGAAAGAGAGAAGGGGACAAGGATGTGAGGTTGCAAATGCTGGTTAAATTGTCTTTTCCCTTTTAGGAGCTCCATGCAGAAGACAACACCAGGTTCTGCCAGAAGGATGACAATGAGCAAACATCCTTCAGCGACCACAACCCACGGCACGAGCCCAAGGGGGGTTTCCGGAGCTCCTTCCGCAAGCTCTTCAAAAAGAAATAAGCAGCCCCAAGAAAGGCAGGCCACAGCCTAAGCGCAACAGTGCTTTCCCAGGCCCCTGAGGGTGGAGACAGGCAGCGAGGCCCCAAGATCCCCCCTGACTAACACAGTAGGGGGAGGGGTGGGGGAGAGGAGACTGTCACAACTGCCTTACAAATGCATCCTGCTCTTCCTAGTGCAGGGCAGGGCCAGGCTATGGGTTGAAGTGGAGCTCAGCCAGCAGGTCCAATAAGCACAGGAACTTGCTAGCTTTCACCCCTGCCTGACTTAACTTCCTTAAGAGCTTTCAAAAGCTTTGGCTGAATCCTACTATCTTCTCCTCCCCCTCATCCCCCAACGCTGCTTGATTTGCCACACATCTTTGCTGTCCCAAATTCAAGCCAGGTCTAATTTGGGCTCACCCACAACAAAGGGGTTACCTCTGCAGCCTTGGCATCCTGTCCAGAAGTCTGGAATCCTCCTCTTTCCTCCACTTTCCAAACAAAAAACACCATCAAAGATGTCTTCCAGGAGGCCAACTCGCATTACCCTGCTGGTTTGAGAAGGTCTAATAATCATCAATGGAAACACCTGGGCTTTATACTGCTTAATCAGCAGCATCCTTTCTTTTGGACTTTCATCAATCCCCAAAATCCTCCTTCACCTTTTATGTGGCGTGCCGTTTCTTGAATCACCTCCTGCTGTACGAATCTCTGCTCCTGCTGCCGAAATTTCCTGTGTATCCAACTAGGTGACCCAGGCCGAGCCCAGGGCCTGTCACAAGAGACAAAGACTCTTCTCCACCCTATCCCCACCATGCATAGATGCAGACACTGACACAGTCAACGAGTGTCCTGGCTCCTGGTTTGTAATACACCTGAAATACTCTTCGATATCTCACTTTGGCCTGATACCACCTTGCAAGCCCCATCATGTGCAGCACCCTGCTTTGGAACAGTAGAATTGAGGCACTAAGGCAGGGAACTTGACGGTGTCCTATGTTCAAAGCCACAAACCCTCGACACTCTTCCTCCCACAACAAGGCCACATCCATGCCACCCTCCTCGACATAACAAATCCTCAGTAACGCCATTCTCTGCAGAAGACTATAGCTTTTGTTAAAAAGTTAGCATGGAGAGAAACACAACCCACTCGTGCGACATCCATTTCGCACTGCAGCAACAGCACCCCTGGTACAGGGCTGGGGTGTCAGCTGAAGCTTGGGCACAGTGAGGGTGGTTTCTAGAGGAAACATGGTTTTACCACCTACTTTTGGCAGCATTGGGACACTGGTCTGTCATAAGGAATAGCTTCACCTAAAGAGGTTGTGAACTGTTTCCGGGGCAGCAACAGCAACGTCTTGGGGGAAATACGCAAGGATGTGAGATTAGGGGCTTGGGACTCTAACACCAGCACAAGGGTGGCTGAATCTGGTGCCAAGAGAAGAGCACCTGTCATGCTCCATGGCTCTCCTGGCAGCAGCAGAGGTGCAGCGAGGGCACAGAGCAGGTGTATTTGGCTGCAGTGACGAACCCCTGCTGCAGACACAGGGCCTACAGCTCTCTCGCAGTGTCAACTCACCTGTACCTACCATCTGCTTTTCCTCCTCTGGTGTAAACAAAGAGGTGTGTGTGAAAAGGGTTATCCACCCAAGACAGAAAAACCTGTCCTTTATCTCAAAGTTTTCCCAACAGTTCAAGGAAGTGACCAAGCAAAACCCGAGAGATTAAAATGTTTTAGCTGATGCCTGCCCCATAGGTTTTACGGGACCCAAAATAGTTCCCCAAAATCCAATTCTCTTCCTTACAAAGAGGAAAAAAAAAAAAAATCATCCTAACCGCCCACCCCACCATCTTTTGGAAACTATTCTGGGGAAGATTTTTTTTAATAGAAGGTTTTTAATGACAAAAAGCCTTCCATTTCTTTCTCTCTCCCTCACATCCTTGTTATATTACAAATTCCCTGACTCTTCCCGGTCAGGGCTGCTCTACACTGACCAGCCACTGCATCACAAAGACACCTCCTAGGACTCTGCAGCTTTCAGTCAGGCAGCACAGGACCAGGACAGAAATATATAAGAAGAGCCAGAGACTTGTAATTTAAGCATCAAGCAAAGCCTGTTTGTTCTGCAAAGGAATTGGCCATAGACAGACCTATTTGATTGTCTGTGGAACCAGAATTATATTTAATATGGACAAGTTTCCACTGTAATGCACTGATGCTGCCAAGGGCTCTGACGCTTGTGTCTTTGGTCTCATATAGAACACTTCCGTCCTTCAGAGAACAAACTTGGTCCACATGCTTGCCAGGCAGATGCCAGGACAGAAACAGGACGAAGGGGAAAACCCACCTGCTAACATCTCCTAGGTGAGGAAATCCTTCCAAAGTGGCAGACCCTTGCTTGTAAAATGCATGTGGATTTTAGCTTCTGTTTTAGTGATTTAAGGCACAGTCAGAATTGATGGTTATTTCTTTCTGATCCTGTATGAGTTATTGCTTCCAGGCCTATACTTACCATTTGAGACGTCCTTGTACCTGCTCAGAATCTGCAAATGTAAATAAAACGAATGAATGATGCTCAGCACCACATAGAAACACAACCTCTTGCAGGATCCTATTGAACTTCACCTTTAGTGTATGTGTGTGCTCTGGATTATTTTTCTTCCTGTGCCAAATAAACGTTGCTTTTAAATAACATTGTTGCCTCTTTTGCACTCAATCAGCCAGAAGGCTGCACCTAAGAAAAGAAACACGTTTCTGAGGCAACATTACTTAAAAAATACTGATCCTCTGTATACAGAGTCATGTGAAAAGACTTTCCATACACCTGGTTCCAAGACTCTCACTCAGCATTCGGCTGACTCGCTCTCTAGGCTTCTGGTCAAGATCCTGCTGGTGCAGCTCTAAGTCTACTAAATTTATACAATACAGGCACTTTCTCCTACTTTTTTCCCCAAGAGTTACAATGTATCCTGGCTTCCTCCACAAGTTCTTAAGAATATTTTCACCTCAGTACAAGTAATGTCCAAATGTTCTGCAGTAAGTGCAAGAACCACTTCAACGGGTTCCAAGGAATCCAGTTGCTTTTTCCAAGTTCTACACAAAGTTGTTTGGGTCCCTTGCTCATGCCCGAACAGGAGAGGAGCTGGGGCACACGTAATATTGTCTTTGGCCACTGTTTGGTTTTGTGGGGTGGATTCGATGGAGCAGGCTACTGTGAATATTAAGCAGTTTCTACTTGCAAGTAGTTTTCATTTATTCTCTCTTCTTTGAAAGCAAATGCTTTGCCTATTGCCAGATACTAGATAGACACAATGTCCCTTCATTTACTGCAACCTGATTCAATGAGATGTAGGCTCTTATATGACATTACCTACCTAAAAAGTTCATACAGTAAAATTCAAGAGAGAGTATTTACCCACAGACTGCAGATCCTTTGATGCAGCAGGTTGTGACAGAAAGCCGCAGAGCTGGAGTAACACCTACAATTAATAAACTTGTGCAAGAGAACAACACAGTTAAAGGGCTGTTTTGTGTCTCCTACTGTACATACACCTTGCTTACCTGTCTTCATACAGCTGCTCAAAGCCACTTCGTCTTTTTGTATTTTACTATCCTGAGCAAAACCGACACCTGTAGCAGACTCCTGTTCGTCCTTAATGTAAAGCACACAGTATTTAAGCTTAAGGTAACCAGTCTCAGACTACAAGGACTTCCAGTGTATCTCACATATTCAAAGTGTAAACTTCTGGGATTCATGGGGGCTTTTTTTTTTTTTTAAATATTTTTAGGGCATATCTTTTAACGCCAAAAGGTAACAGTTACTCTTACATTTTGTCTTAAATGCAATCTGAATATCACTGCAAGACACAGCATACAAAGATCACCTGCAGACAGTTATGTACACCAGCCATCAGACGTACCATCTAAAGTTTACTGTTTACCACTTTTTTTTTTTTTTACAACTGAACTGACATAGCTTTTAGCATTTACTGATTCTGGCAAATAATCATGCCACCAAACAAAGGCAAATGTACACACATACTGGAAGAAACTTACTGGAACCTAAAATTTGTTTTTTTCACAAACAAAAAAAGGCTTATTCCAAAGCAGATTTGAATAAATTTGTCCAAAGCAATTCCAGCAACGTGCACCCCTGATCATCTACCCTTCTTTTTAAAGGTATTATATTCTTTTGTTAAAGGCACGTTTGGCAGCTACTAAAATTGTCATGCACCTGCCATATGGTGTTTTAATTTATTTCTCCTTTTCAATTTTTCAGCCACCTGGTACAGAATTTCATATTTGCTGGCTAGGAAAAAAAAAAGGTGACTTTTTACTTTTTTTGCTTTATAATGCTGCAGCAGTTGGCTGCTTAGTGCACTATTTTTCACTGAAGGCAAAAGGGAAATTTGCTCAAAGTTGACAGAAAAATACACTTAAGGGTGTTTTTCAAATGGAAAATAAGGCATAGCATTTACAAAACAAGTTTAAAACGCTTTTGGTTTTACAACTATATTGGGCCACAGGTTTCTCTCTTTAATGAATAATAAGAAAAAAGGCTTCGGCCAGTAGTAGTGTCTGCCTCTGTAAAATGCCACATTAGGCCAAAACAACAGCAACAAAGAAAGGAACCGATGCTTATTACAACGCACTGCTGTTGCCACACAGCCTGCTGTGATGGAATTTTTTTCCAGCACCTCTTCAGGCTGAAAAGAAACTTCCAAATATGTAACAAAATAAACCTCCCCGAAGCACAGTAATTTGCTGCCTTCAACAGTGGTACCTCCAGTGACAACACCAAGCTTGACTCAAACCCAATTAAATAGAAAGACTAAGATACACACAAAAGAAAAATTAAACATCCCACAAAGTCGCCAATCTAAATCTTTAAGGATCTAAATCCAGTGCATCAGCATAAACATACTCTTACTGAGACAGACCTGTCCCTCCCTGATTTAAGAGAGGGGCATATTAGAGAAACAGGTTAGCCCACACTGGAGTTGGCTTCTTGAGGATGGAGCACTCAAATGCTTCCACAGTATCGAACCTGCAGCAGGATAATATTCTTCATCAGCAGCTATAGAAAATCTGCCTGGGCTGCTGAATGTCATGACAACAGCATGCTGAGGTCACCAGGCAGCACAATACCTGACTTTCCAATACAGCACGCTGAACAGGAGCAAATGCATGGCACTTGCAAAATCATAGAAAGGTTTGGGTTGCAAGGGACCTTCAAAGGTCATCTAGTCCAACTCTCCTGCAACAAGCAGGGACATCTTCAACCAGATGAAGTTGCTCAGAGCCCTGTCCAGCCTGGCCTTGGATGTCTCCAGGGATGGGGCATCTGGGCAACCTTGGCCAGCGTTTCACCACCCTCATTGGAAAAAACATCTTCCTTGTATTTAGTCTAAATCTGCTCTCCTTTAGTTTAACACCACTACCCCTTGCCCTATCACAGCAAGCCCTACTAAGAAGTCTGTCCTTTTTAAGTACTGAAAGGCCACAATAAGGTCTCCCTGGAGCCTTCTCTTCTCCAGGCTGAACAACCCCAACTCTCTCAGCCTGTCCTCACAGCAGAGCTGTTCCAGCCCTCTGATCATCCTTCTGGCCTCCTCTGGCCCCTCTCCAACAGGTCCATGTCTGTCTGTACTGAGGGCTCCAGAGCTGGACACAGGACTCCAGGTGAGTCTCACCAGAGCAGAGCAGAGGGGCAGAATCACCTCCCTTGACCTGCTGGCCACAATCCTTTTGATGCAGCCCAAGATACGATTGACCTTCTGGGCTGTAAGAGCACATTGCCGGCTCATGTCCAATCTTTCACCTACCAGTACCCCCAAGTCCTTCTCTGCAGGGCTGCTCTCAATCCCTTCATCCCCCAGCCTGTGTATTAATAGCAGGTTTTGTCCTGATCAAGTGCAGGACCTTGCACTTGGGGATCCCAGCACTTAGAAATTTCCAGGGGGATTTTCTGGGCCAACATGCAACCATGACAGTCTGGAAGAAAATTAATCAACCCAGGTTAATGTTTCACTGTTGCACTAGACTATACATAAATTAGAAACCTTTAGCCGAAACGGCTATTTAGTACCACACATATCAAGTTCTACTGACCTCTATAACCCTGCCTACAGAGTTTGCAGTTGTTTAGTATGACTTTTAGCCATACATCAGCACTCTAGAGTAATACAGCAACTCACCTAACCTCCACACTAGCATGTTTCATTGTCCTAGCCACATCATCATCTCAGGACACACCAGACCATCCAGGGTCATTTTACCAAGGAGACTTTCTATGTGAAAAATATTGTCACTAATGTAAACATGGTCGAAATAAGAAGTCATTCCAGATTAAATAATTTTTAACGTAAACAAAGCTATCCTTTGACAAGCCAGTGGCTTAGCAGTTGTAGTCAAAACTCCTATTCTAAATTCAACAGGTTTGATTCTCCACCATGATTTGTGCACTGTCCGACTGACCCACTCTGCTGGGCTCCAAAGCAAATTCAGGTTACGTTCTTGCATGGTGACCATTATCACCTATTTCCCGAGTATCTTACCAGTAAAGGACTTTTATCCTCAACCACAAAGATACAAAACAGCTTTCCCCATTTCAGAAAGGGAAACAGACCTACTGACAATTCAAGAAACCTGTTGAATTAGCAGGACCCATGTGAGATCTCTCCTTCTGGCTGAGCAACTGAACCACTGGATCATTCCTTCTGCGTGGTCTGCCTTGGCTGCAAAATAGCACAGACAAAAGTATACAGAAGACACACCAAGTCTAAATTAACGGAGTTTTCCCTGGTAATCCACCAATGAGCTAATAATTTAGATGACACTGCCAACAGCATGCCCATCACGGTATTGATATCCAAAGACCTGATAACCTAAACCACGCCTCCTGTAGCTTGAGGGTTTTTACAAAGCTCCCACATCATGTTCTCCGCTGAAACAAGGTTTAGAGATCTTCACTCTTCCTTCTTTTGCCAGGATAATATTTCAAAACAACATTGCAAAGACATCAAGAAGATAAACAACTGACAAATTTCAACATTTGACTATGACGAAAATTGTCATTCCTGTTGATGAAACCAGAACACTTTCTGAAATGTAACAACCACACTAAAGGACGAAGGATCACTGATAAATGGCATCGCAGAAAGCATTAAAAAAAGGTGATTTCCATCATCATTCAACTAACACCATCTCTAATGGCAGAGCTTTCCAAGATGCTGAAACGTATTCTTCTTCCAAAGAGGAAATGTGGTAGAATTTTACTTTGACCCATGAGCCATATTAACTGAAAATGAGATACTTTACGCTTCACATACATAGTATAGTGGAGATCACAGAGCTTCATTTCTTCAATAACTGCCAAGCATTACTGTAATCATCTAGAGTTGAAGAGTAGTACACAGGTTTATGAATAATCCATGTCATGATACTTATACTAGTACATGTTCTGTCATGTGTATTTTGGACATAGAAAGGTACTGTAAAGATTAATAAGTTTGAATTTTTCTAACAAGTGTCATACAGGAGGTGTGAGTAGTTTTTATAACATATAATAATTCAATTTGGGAGTAACCCAGCTTCTCAAATATTAATAAATTATTACTTTGTAACACATACCAAACCCAACTTCTCTTTAGACTCTTATTACTAAAATACATACACTGAACTAGGAAAAATATGTACCACAACATATGCTTTTATCTCCTTCAGAACTTAACTGAAAAACTGAGTTGTACATTAGTCCATGTAATAATTTAGCATATGTCAGCCAAACATATCTGTATCTTTATTTCAATTAAATTAAAAACAATCTGCAAGTATATTTATGCAACATTCACTATATACACATGATTTATGCAACT
Source organism: Pampusana beccarii (assembly GCA_013399365.1). Taxonomy (NCBI): domain Eukaryota; kingdom Metazoa; phylum Chordata; class Aves; order Columbiformes; family Columbidae; genus Pampusana; species Pampusana beccarii. The sequence goes on along the minus strand of VWYH01005189.1, from coordinate 1,130,024 downwards.
GCAAGGCAATTCTATGTATGCTGATTAATCTACTGTTAGTAAAACACGACAATAGTTATGGAAGTTGACCAGTGAGTGCTCCTTTTCACAAGTGACTGTTTTCATGGCATGACTGAAAAATAGCTACTAGCCATGAAATGGTTTATCAGTAAACCTTAAAAAGAATGTGACATAACCTAGCAGAGATTAACAGTCTTCAGATGATAGTGCTGCTTTAAAAAAAAAAATTGCTGTCATCTTAATGATGTAAGACTTTCCTCTGCGCTATCTAAAGAAAGCAATAATTAGACATTATGCTTCCTGGCAAAAATTTATTTTTGAACTGGCACCATAATATTTCAGAAAATAATAATAAAGTACCTCTTTGGTGAAGCCTTGGTACCCCCCACTACTCATTGTAACAACTTGTAAACAGGACCACAATACAGTGCTTTGCCTTAATTCTAGCTTGGTTAGGTACCACAGATCTTCCTCACAGTCCTCCTCATAATTTTAGGAAGGTATTTTAAAGCAGGGAGTAAAGCAAAGGAAAATTAAGAAGGATACAAAGTTCCCCGTTTGAGATTTAAAAAAAGTGCATAATGTTTTCATTCCAAAAACTGTGCCACTGTATGGAACTGATGGATACAAGACTTTTTTCCTTCCTGTACTGGACATTATTGATAATTATACAAACACAGTCTCTGCTAATTGGCCAAAGTAGTCCCTCAAGTCTGTTTTCTGGTACAATCAGTTGTCTAATTACTTTAGAACAATGTCCTGCATACTAAAACAAGAATAGAAAGTTAACCAGTGTTTCCAATAGAATGTCTGTTTTTGCAATTCTGTTTCTGTACACTGCATTTCCAATCTATTGGAGAGTTTTTAGTGTTTGGCATACACATCACAACTCCTTGGCACCACCAGGCTCAGCGCATCCATTGCCAGCAACAGATGCAGCACCAGGAAAACGCGACTCCCAACGCATGAGACAGTTCAGGAGGAGTGGGCATTCTCCAGCAACGGTGGCCCGTCTCGATGCATCGATGGGTGTGTGTGCTCCCTTTTGTAAGTTTTTGGAGGAAGCTTTGGGATATGTTGTGAAGTGCTTTGTCGTGGAGGAACAGGTGGTCCAGCAACAGAATGGAGGTCCACATCTTGCGGTATCAGAGGTGGTGATGGAAGATGCCTCCGTGCTACATGTGGTGAAGGTATTTGAGGAGGAGGGGGAGTAAACGGAGACGGACTGTTTGGGAAAAAGGTATTACCAAGTTCGCTTTTTCTCCCCAGTGGTGGAGGCTGGAGGTGTAGTGGTGAGCTAGAGAAAACATCTGGAGTTCGCACAGGTTCTCGTGGTGGTAACACAGGAGGACTTTCAGGGGGGTCAGAGATGCAGGTCCGGTCAGGCACCGAGTACCTTGGTGAGTACACTTTAGAGGTTGGTTGCCTAGGAGGGATGGCTGGTGGGCTGTCCAGGTGCACAGAAGTAATCTGAGGGAAAGAAACATTTCGTTCAATAGAATTTTAGAGTGGCAGTAAAGAACCAGACTCCAGAAGCAGAGCTCCTGCCCTGCAGATTGCTCTCATCCAGTTAAAGAGGAGGGACAGCAAGCAGGTGCAGAATGAAGATGGGAAGTAAGGAAGCAAAATGGAGCAGCAACACCTGAAAGACATGTTTCTCAGAGTGATGCAGACAGAAAAGACAGAGACTGGATGTGCAGGTGGAAAGCAGGGGTATATCAATACATGATTTAACAGCCAAGGACGGAAGGAATGAAGATGCACAGAGAGGGACAAAGGCAAGGCAAAGAAGGGCCAAAGCAACAATTTCCATGCTAGTTCCAGGTCTGGATATCTTCCACCACCTCACCAGTAGCAAGCACTTGGGGTGGGTAATAACACAAGATATTTCTCCAAGAGAATGAGGAAAAGGGAGAGGTAGATGGCGCTGAACGGGGAAAAAAAAATAAACTATGCTCAGAAGATGGAATTAAGCAGTCAGAACTATCGAACAGTTCCCAAGCTGCAGACTACAGTGACAGGGTAATTGATCTCCAACACCCTATCATGTATGTGATGTTTACTATTACATTACATTGCTGGAACACAAGAGGTTCCACTTAAATTTGAGAAGAAACTTCTTCTCAGTGAGGGTGACGGAACACTGGAACAGGCTGCCCAGGGAGGTTGTGGAGTCTCCTTCTCTGGAGACATTCAAAACCCGCCTGGATGCCTTCCTGTGTAACCTCATCTAGGTGTCCTGCTTCGGCAGGGGGATTGGACTGGATGATCTTTTGAGGTCCCTTCCAATCCCTAACATTCTGTGATTCTGTGATTTTGGTAGGAACAGATGTGTTAAACTCTGCTGGCTGACAGCACAGTCACCTGTAGTGTGAAAACCACTTGCTGAAGAGCCATATACTAGCCCTCTTCAAAGACATACAAGCTCCCAAGTAATTTTGAGTGGCATTTTCAAATCCACCCAATTCTCTGAAGTCACAAACCAACTCCCACTGAAAGAGACATGTGACACTGCCCGCAACAAAGGCTGGGTCAGATCCCAAATGCCAGACAAATGCAAAAGGAAAATGTAGTAATGGCTCAAGCAGGCAGGCAGAACAGGTAATCAAGAAGGGAAAGAAAGCACTGAGCACTACAGTATCAGACCCAAATATTCCAATAAATCTGGAGGACTGAGCTGTGTACATCACTTTCCTTTATGACTATTCTTCAGTTCTTTACCCTCACTCGTAAACCCCAAAAATGATACGCTGGGACAGTTATCACAGATGGAAACATCTGCCTGAAGCCTCAAGTTCTCACAAGCAATGCGAGGGCCTGAGCGCAGTGTACAAGAGACATTTCTAACCCTAAATTTAGGTCCCATCTGTTGATTTTCATTTGTTTGGGATCAGGACATAATGAGACAGAGCTGTGATGGCTTGAAATACGTGGCTTCTTACTCTTTCACATTTGCTGCTTCAAAAATACATGTACTATCTTTACGAGTTACTTTTCTACCATACCTTGCCCCCTGCTCCCAGAAAAATGCCCTCTTTTCTCCTTACTTACTTTTGATGGGGAGGATTCAGCTGGGGCAGACTCTGGTCGTCTTCGTGGAGGAACTGGAGGGGGGACATGAGTTTCATCCGAATTTTTAGTAAAGTTTATGGATGACACAGAAGCAGATCCTAGTGGACACGAACAAAAAAAAACAGCGATGAATTTTAGTTTGACTTGGTGTATTTCCTTTATCGCTGCCAGTAAAGCTGTCATAAATAATAAAGTAACCGCCCATAAAAAGAAGCATGAATCACAAAGGTGTTAAAGAAAGACAACAAAACAACCCTCTAAATTGCAGTTGCTGCTTTTCTGAGCTGCAATCATCTCTGTGGCTATCAGTTCCCACACATAAAGTAACCCTTGAGAACAAAACCACAACACAAAGTTGTTCTTGTATCACAACAGCACTAAAACAATATCCTGAACCTGCAGTCAATGGGCCAATCCACCAATGAAGAAATACCTTCTTCTGAAGTTCTCTCTTCCAGAGATCTGGCTTGGACACACTCAGCAATGTCACTGCTCTGCTAAGCAACTTCTGCTTTTAGCAAGTCATTTCACCTCATTATGGCAAACAGCTGAACACAGGACTAACTTTGTATTTCCTTTGAAAGCCCTCATACATGAAAGGAGGCTATGTGCACTATAAACTCCTAAAAGCACACCATAAAATATGAGCTTCCTTGTATGCTAGTGAAGACTGAAGAAAAACAGGTGTGGATGGGTCCTGATGGATTTAAAGCAGGGAAACACTGATTTTAAGTTCCATGAGAAACCCATCCATGTGCACTGAAACCAATTCGGAATGACAGACAGCAGAATGAGGCACCCACAAAACATTCATTTTTATTCTCATCATTCACCATCACACAGATAGGTACTGATACATCCACCATATGATGCAAATCCCATAAATGTTTGGGACACATGAGCAGTAGAGATATATCTCTGCCTTCTGTTCCAATGTTTCTCCAAAGACACTCTGTAACACACCTAATTCTGTTCAGTTTCTCCCTCTACAACAAAAAATTATCAAAAAAGGAGGAATAAAACTTACAAAGTTTTTGTTGCCACAAGGAGACAAATGCAACTATTTCTATAGTCACCTTAGAAAACCAAACGTGATTTCAACTCTTCAACACCACAAAATCTAACACACACATTCTTGGTGGACTGTCTATTAGCACCTACTTGCATGAAAAGGACTTGAAGGATCTGAGTCAAACACACTGCAGGCATCTGTAGTACTTGACGTGGCAGAAGCAGGGGGAGGGGTCAGAGGCGTTCGGGGAGAATTCGGTGCAGATGCTGTAGTTTCAGTCTCGCTCTCTGGGATACGGCTGTAACTAATTTTCCTTGGCTCCTGTTGCAGTGGTGTAGGATGTCTCATGGTACCTGGCCTTGGATTAGAGGGACGAACACCTGGGGACTTGAGAGGATAGCTGTATTTTTTGGGCTGAAATGACAATAGATAATATCAAACAAAATCGAAAGGTCACAAGATCACCTAAATGTAGCTTTGTATTTATGAAGTTAGAGATCTAAAATTACTTCTGCTATCTGTAAAAAACAAATGTAAGCATGTTTTGAAAAATAAAAACATTGAATACTAACAAATCTTGGTGGAGGCTTGACATTTCGTGGCTCTATCTCCAGTGACTTGTTGAACAGATAATCTGTAAATTCTGTCTCCATGCTGTTTCCCATTGGATTCAGGTTTTCAAAAAATCTCTGAAATACAAGAACGTAGAAAACTTGTCAGCTAAGCTTCTTAGTAGCTTAGTAGTGTTTGTTTCTACTACAGAAATTATCCCAGTTGTTCCAGAGAGAAGAGAAAATGCTGGAGTCAGAAGCAATGATAGATTTTTAGGTTATTAAATCTGTTTGTTGCCAGCCCTTTGCTGGGCATCGCTACTGCTATGCTTGGCCTGAAAACCAATGGTGCCGGTATTCTAAATACTTTCTGCAGTGCAAAAATCAGACGAGGTTAATTCAAACACCTTCAGAAGAAGCTGTATGTAGTCCATCTTTACACTGATGCAGGGAAGATTGCTCTCACAAGGCATTCTGCCAAACCCTGAGAACAAAAGAAAATCTTGCAGAACCTCTTAAAATAAACTGTCCTATGACTCTCTAAAAGCATATAGCTCAAAAGATACTTAAAAAAAAAAAAGGAAAGCAGAGAAAGGGCTGCCTAGAGAACACCACAGAGCAAGGAGAACAAATGCCAGGAGAAAGAAAAATATGAGCATCATTGCTGTCAACACATGATGTAAATGCAGTGCTATCAGGCAAACCTGGAAACAAAGGCAGTGTAACAAAGGAGGAAAAAGACAACTGGGCTCACCGGACAAACAAACACAAATCAGTGAAAGACAGGGAGAATCTGGTAGTTTCTATTCCTATTTATCACTGATCAGTAAGAAGATTTATCTACCAACATCCCAAGAGCTGGGGAAAACAAACCAAAACCCACCAAATTGCAAGCACTGAGTTTTCTGCCCTTCCTTACAGTGAGACTTGAGAGAGGTTTTATGACAGGCCTTCTGCTTGTCTCCGATTCAGCCTGACTGTATCTACATTAATTCAGTCTGTCCTTATGGTCTATCAGCTGACAGAAGCACCACAAAAGTAGCTCAGTGCATGGACTCAAGGAAATAATGTCACTTACCCTGATGTCAAATTCCACTCTTAAACAATATGGCTGGTTCTGGTACTGCTGAATCTCTCCTGTTATTTCAGCTACCTTTCTTCTCTTGCTGAAGTTTATAAGTTCTTTCCCATGTCGCTTTAGAAATTCAGGGTTGCCTTCTTCTGTTTTCAAAATGTTAGTTAAGTAAATTCCTAAAGAGCACACAGAAGAGGTTTTCAATATATAGTACAAAACAAGGAAGAACTCACATGACTGGAATATAAAGAATTCTTAAAGAATTTAATTATGTACTCTATAATTATTTAGAAAAAAATCTTTGTTAGGCTCAATAAGAGAATCGCACCTAATTTTCAAATAAGGGAACAATTTAAACATTTTAATATGCATTTTCCAGAAAGCTGCCTTTTTCGCATCAAAATCTCAAACTATGCATCTTTCTATTGTTCATGAAGCTCACACAACTGAACACTACCAGCATTTTGCAAGACAAGACTACATTGAACTCTTTCTCTCAACTGTTCTGCCTGAATTCAGCTCTACCCCATTAAAGACTTCAGCTAAGCTCCAAAAAATTATTTTCAGGTTTTATTCTTCCGTTCCACTCTCCATTCCTGGCTTCATAAGAGCATCAAATCATTTGAATATTAGAAAGAAAAGAGGGCTCTCAAGTCTACAGATAATATATCTGGAAGTGTCATTATGACTCGTCCAAGTACAACTTAAGAGAAATAACTGAGGCTGTTCACGTGTGATCCTGTTAAACTCTACACATCTATGAAGTAGGACAGAAGGTTTCTTAGTCGGTCTTCTCTTTCTTTGCAGAGCTCTGGAGTCTATCTTCCCCCAATCTATAGAAGGCCACAAAAAGCCATCAACACTATTTTCTTTTCAGTTTTGGCCTGAAGCTTATGCTGGACAAGTGCAAGGTCCAGAGTTGGAACTGATCTGCAGGAAACATCCAAGTATTAACAGCTTGCTAAAGAACAGGAATGCCAGGTTCTTCACTAAACATCAGAAATGCCAAGCAATCTGCTTCAAAGAACTGTTAAGTTTGTTGGTAAAGAACAGGCTTCTTTCCCAAACCCTATTTTTAGAGAAATAAGACTTTTCAATAGAAATAAGACTCTAGTTATAAGAAACTATAAAAATTAATACTCTACATTTACTTCTTGGAATTCTTGATGGGGAAGCGGGGGGCCTTCTTTCTCTACTAGCCAACGGCAGTAATATTTCTAATGTGACCACCTTCCATTTAAGGCGTTTATGGTCGCAACACAGTTTAAACCATATTGAAAATAAAAATGAGTAAATACGTAAACAAGATGTCACAGACATATTTATTTTTACTGCAAATAACAACTGCAATTAATCACTTTAATTTTTCTTTCACATATATACAATTAATGTCTGGGCACCTGAAATTCAAACCCAACTGTCCTACTGAAACTGGTTTCTCACTATTGTTCATACTCTGTTTAGTGCCCTAGCTCAATATTTTCCGAATTTTTATGCATGATACAGCTCATTCAAACCAAATGTACTTACCAAAAAAAGGCACACAAGGGGGATTTATGGACCTGAGCTTTGCCAAGTATTTCTTGTAATGATCCTCACTTAGCTCATAAGCTTCTTCTAAAATCTTCTTCTGGCGACTTGGAATTTGCTAAAAAGAGAGATGAAGCAGGTTGTTTGGAAAGACAGGTAAAGGTGTAGCATAGCAACACTACTGAGAGTAATGGTCTCCCACTAATATTTAAGTCAGTGACCATGAGGGCAGTGTACCACCATCTCAGGATCTTGCTGGCTTTTTCTGCCTAAGTGAGGATTGATTTCTTGCTTCTGAAACGAAGAAAAAACCCCTCTCTATTATATACCCCAATGGATTCATTTGTTGGGGGATTTACTTTCCTTGCTGCTTCTTTGAAAGACATGTTTACTGAAAAGACAGGCTTTTAGTGCAGATAAGGTGCACTGCATTACACTTCCATACCAAAAATTGAAAACATTTCACTGTACCTCAAATGTGTGATCCAACCTATACACTGCTGCAGAGTTCATAGCACTGACAATCTCAAGGACACCATTAAAGTTGTTTAGCTCTTGAAAAACTTGCAGGATCTCAATTATCCGGCTCACTACAATTACTCTTTCCTCTAGGTTTTCTGTTTCTACAATGCATCTAAATACACAAGAACATTTGATTTTGTATTAAAGCATTGATGAGTTTTCCAAATTCAAATATTAAGTTGTAGCAAAAACAGATATGAAAAATTTATCAAAGTTTTGAAAACATTTAGAGAAAAAATATTTGAAAATAGTCAGAGAATAAAAAGCTGGTAAAATTCTTGCAGGGAGCAGTTGTAGCATCTAATCATAACTTAAAACTGGAATTCTCCCACAACAGAATTTTGCACAGTATACTTCTGAATGGACAGTAAATGTCCAGAAATGGAGTAGGTGCAGATTCAGGAAAGTCACTTACTTTTCAAACCACAAAGTGAGGTTAGTTGTATGCCTTATCATTTTGAGAAGGTTGGGAGAATTAATTTCCTTATCTTCCTTTGTCCACACACTTCCAACTAGTTCAGATGGCTGCACAGCTCTAGAAAAGTAGATGCATCAAAAATGTAACTAAAAGCATGAAAGAAGATATTATTTTCCCAAAACTCTTTATTTCCAGTGAATTTGGAATTAATATTTGGAAATAAATTCTTAAGGTATCACTTCTCTTTTACAATGTTAGGATCCTCACATGACTAAGTAACTGTTATTTCTATGCTTCTTTTTTAGTGTTTAAATATTTCTTAATTTATGTGACTATTAACCATTTCAGTCCATCTAAACGAAGGATGAAGTCTACATCTCATTCACCAAAGTAACATGCGAGCTTTCAACACCTGAAGAACCTCTCACAGACAGCTGATGAGTTCTGATACGGTCCATAATTTGCTTCACAAACTAGGATATGAAGAAAACTGATTTATTTAATGTTTGTACTTCTCAAAGGCTGATCTACTCAGAAAACATGAAGAGAAACCTGCAGAACAATGCAATTAACAGTATGCATCAGTCACACATACTGCACATAACCTTGGAGAGAATAAGACATAAGATTTTTCAGATTTTTTTTAATAGCAATTAATATACAGCAGTGGTAAAGTCCCTTGACCTACCGTGGGGGTTCACAGCAGGGGCCCGCAGAAACAATTTCATGCTGGAGAATATTTTTGTTTGTGTCATGTGTTTTTCAATGGAAGAAAGTTACCTGTAAAAATCTGACTCAAGTAAAGTGAGCTGCCGAGCAATTTCTATTGGATGCAAAGTGAGCAAGTCAAAAGTCTCTGTGTGTCCTGGTTTGCTTATGTGCCATTCAATCGCTGGAGGTGGGCTCTCAAAAGTAATGTTGTGACTCGGCCCAATGGCTTGTGCCTGCTTTTTCCGGTTTATTATCTTTGTGATTGATTCAACCCATTTCTTCATGGCTTTACCTGGCATAGAGAGAAAATAACTATTTAGTTACTCTTAATACTGTTTTTCCACCAAAGAGGTCAGTATAATTCAGAGATCTTTGGATTTAAACCCAAAACCTACTAAATTGAAGCAACCGTATATTCTTTAGAAGTGTGTTAAGGGGTATTCTCACACAAGTCTCAAAGCATTCAAACATATAAAGAAGAATTCCTCAACAGGCAATGCTGAGCACGCTGAGTTTGCCAAAGCACAATTCAGAACACCCAAATTAGGCTCCTGCTCCAAATCAAGTGTTTTTCTTTCTCTTCTGAGTTTACAATGGGAACTCATCTTCTTTTGCCCGAAATGCACTTCTGTAAAAACCCTGAACTTTATACTTTGGGCAAGAGTACAGGCTTACCTCAGATAACATAGGAGGGCAAAATAATAAACAGGGAGCAGCTTCTTCCTTTACTGAATTTAGCATCAAAACTCAGAATAAAACCCAAAGGCCAAGCCCCTGTTTAACTCTACACCTGAAGAATTTCACACATGAGATGGCAAGCCCATTGAAAATTTACCAGTAATCCACATTAAACTAGCTGGCTCATTTCCCCCCTTCTTCTTAATTCCTAAATAACCACTACATACTTCTCTAACAGAATATTTTCCTACAAACTGCTCCTGTATCCGTCTCAGTTTTTATTACAAGGGAACAGGAAAGATCTGTACAATCACAACTGGAAGGTGTTCTACAGGTCTAATATGCACTGAGAAATAGCTGGAAAACCCTTGCTTCAAAGAAATGGTACTTTCCACCGTCAAACATTTCGAAAAATTACCCCTGTGTACAGTTTAAGAGGGCAACCAAACAATTATTCTGTCCTGTTCATTACTTAGTTCGTATTATTTTGCATTATTTCAGTCCCTTTATAACAAGGCCAGCACTTATTAATCAGGATGTAAATAACATTCATTCTTCTGAACAGGGGCCAGACTTAGAATAATAGTGCTTGGGGTTGTGTGTGGGGTTTTTTTGTGTGTCTGGTTTTTTTGTGTGTTTTTTGTTGTTGTCATCATTCTTTTGTTTTGTTTGGTTGGTGGTTTGTTGTGTTTTTATTTATTTATAATTTAGGATTATGATCTTTGTGAAGTATTTAGTAAGCACTCAGTCCTGGGTTTTTTTAATCTGCTCAGCAAAAGGAAAAGTGATCCTATCCCATATCTTTGAGAAGGGAAGCTTTCTGATAAAAGCCAGCACTTAAAAAACCATAAGTACCTCTTACTGTTCCAATGAATTCCTCCAAACGATGCAGAAGATCAGCATCTCTTTCAAAGTCATAGAAGTGGTGTTCTACCCAGTGTCGACATACATTTAATACTCTGCAAAAGTAAAGGGTAAGTAAGCACCCTATGTCTAGCATTTCAAACCTTTTAGTAGGTGAGGGCTCCCAGGAATATCAGAATCAACAGACCAAATGCAATTATTCTACTGTCTGCATTTCACTAGCAACCAGCCGTAAGCATTTTTCTACTTTAAATTTAAAGAAGTCAGAGTAATACTATCGTTCATAAAAAGAACATTATCTAAAATGTTCTCTGCCTACATCTTTGTGGCACACATGCTGTAAAGCCTTGTAGAAACACATTAAAAAATGGCGAGTGTAAGAAACTAATTTCCACATTAATAGTCTAAAACTCGGCACAAGGCTTTCCTAAGGCTTTTCGTGCAAGTAATTCATATTCCCACCAGGTTTTCAAGCAGCAAAGCCAAAATGCCTGACTGCCCAGGCATGCTCTCTATCAAAGCACCTGCAAGAAAGGCTGCTGGTACCACCAAGAGCCACTGCATCCAAAAGATGGTACTTCAGAAGACTTAAAGGAAGCTAGTTTGGCTCAAATTGATGCAATACTCACCGCAGCTGCACAGGCTGAATGTACTCCTTCCTAAATCTTTTTAACTCAGCACTAATAGGCTGGTCTCCGTTCTCCATAGCAATACGATCAGCTTCTGTTGGCTCAGGCTCTGGAATTTCAAATCTAGCACAGAAGACGGGTATAAGGACTAGGCTTCTATTACGCTAATCTTGCTCACAGCATGGAAGAATAAAATGTTAATTGAAGATAACTTCAAGTTCAGAACGTTTCCACACATCAGAATCTTACATCTTGGTAAGCACATCAGAAGATTTGCTAAATTCAATAATAATACAGATTTCAAAGACAAAACAGTGGGATGCTAGAAGTTACTGGAGCTACCTGAACAATCCTAAAGCTTCTGGATATAGCTTACACATTTTACTCGCAATCCTTGAATCTGACAACTTCTTAAAAAGTGTTTGGAGTGAATAAAAACCAACTGGAAAACAGCAATTTTACAAGCTCTACTCCAAGTTTGTTTGTTTTTTGTTTTTTTTTTTTTTTTTTAACTTACACTTCATATGAACAATATTTTGAACAGTGGCATACCTTTCTATTAGCAGACTCAGCAACTCTTGAGGTTTACAGAAGGATCTATATGTTGTGAGAAAAGTCCGAACAAAGTTGGGATCTAAGACAAAGAATAATGTTATGTTCATGTCAGCAATTACCTAATTTTTTCTATACTTTAAAATAACTTTAAGTATCCTTTAAAATTAAGGATGTCAGCCTATCAATTTATATAGAAGATGATGTCAACCAAGTTGTTTTGGTAACAATTCTGAACCTCTTAAAATAGCAATGCAAAGCAGAACTCAATACTAAATTTTATTCTGTTGAAAATGCAAAACTTTTTTTTTCTTTCTGTTCAGTTATTAAAAGACTGCATTCTTTTTCAACAAATTTGAAAATAATAAGTAGATGATTGTATTTATGAGCCATCTAGTAAACCACTTTGGTTTTGACAATGATCAGGACAAGGTAACTTAAAAGACGCAAGTGACTTTGCATTGGATAGAAATGACCTCTTCAAGGGGAGAATGTTTTCCCTAAACTGGTGCTCCTGATAACCGGTTGTGGTTACGGCAGGCTAGATATTCTCGCAGCTAGCTGGCAGTTATACTTTGAGGTCAAACTTATTTCACTTCAGGAAAAGCAACAGATTTTGTTTAAATTCACTAATTACATACGAGCTCATTTAAATATTCAAATGCATTTTCAAAACAAGCAATATTCAAAACAGAAAACCAAAGTGTCTCCCATAAGTACAAAAGCAAGCCCCTTTGTTTTCAGGTATGAGGAAATGGAGTGACAGCACTGGCACTGCACAGTGCTGGCCAGAAACAAGGTTAACACTGTTATCACTGGACAAAATTAATGAGTGGGTTGCAATGGCTTTGCATATTACATCCATATACAGAGTTTAAAAACAAACCCCAACTGGTAATTTATCTAACACAAGAGTAGCTGAAGAGGAGCACACAGGACTTGAAGCAGGAATTCCTACAGGCTGCAATGAAGAAGAAAACGACTGTGTTATCTGACCTAACACTATATTAAGCCATTAGACATGTTTCCTGGAATATGGGTTTTTAGGAGCTTTTTAAAAATCCTCCTTAACAGCATCTTGTCCATTTGAATGGACATTCTACCTTAGATCCTACTAAGCTCCTCACTTCGGCAGCAGTTTATTGTGATGCGTTGCACAGATTGACCGTGTATTGTATAACACAGCATTTCCTTGCATTTCTGTTGTATGCCAATTCTGATTTCTAAAACAATTGGCTATTCTGCTTTACCATTTTTTGGCCTTCATTACTCCATTTTTCTTATCATAATGCCTCTCCTAATTCTCCTTGAAACTGTACAGCCTAGAATTGTTTTCAAAGGCAAAGCTTCAAATCCTTTTGCAAGAACGTCATCCCAGTCCCCATCATCCTCATCATGAAAATACACAATTTTTATTGTCCTAAAAAACAACTACAGAAGTAAGCACAGTAATTCATGTTTCCACAGTTTGCATTCTGTATACCGCATTCACCCTAAATACATTTTGTCTACACGGAAAAGAAAGCCTCCATAGCAATTAACATTTTCAGATCACTGCAAGCTCTGAGTCATAGCTACTGTTATTTACAGGTAGAGTCTGTGTTTAAATCCACAATACATACTGAAATTCAAATGAAGTAGATAAGAAAATCAAATCTAATCTTGTTATCTTACTAGCAAAATCTATAACTCAAAATAGTCTACAATATATGAGTAAGTGTTAAAAAAACGCAGACAACACTAGTCAGTCAGGATGTCTGCTCATGTGATAATTCTCTCTTCAACACAGCCAATTTGAAAGCTAAAAAAGAACAATAAGTTGTTCTACAAGAATTTATAAATAATCACCCTTGAATTCCTCAAGAAAGGAAACGGACACTACAATGACGCACAAGCACTCTTAACATATCAAAGCTTTAAAAATAGAAGAGCACTGCCTTATAGAGGAAAAAAATTGCCACGACTTTCAAATCTTGGTACCACCTAACCCAGCTGCTCTTAAACAAGAATCAAGCAAAGGAGGAGATAATGAATGCAGAAACACATTAAAACAAGTAAAACCCATCAGAATATGCAAATAGGGTCAGAACCTGAATTTCTAATCAAACGACAGTTTCTCTCATGTAAAAATATATGGAAAGATGCAGAGGAGATTTCTCCCTATTTTGCTGCTCCGGCACAGGATGGTTTGGACAGTCTGCTGCACCTTGCAGCTGGGTGGCCACCAGAGCTGTCCCTCTGTCCTGGATGCCTCCTACCCCTGGCAGTGCTGCTTCGCTAGAGCTGGGCTACTGGGCTGCTCCTGTTCCACAGCAAAACAGAGGATAAGCTGGTTTGTGCACAAGCAACTAACTAAATTGCTCTTCAGCTACTTAAAACAGAGCTACCACCTCTGCAATTATATCTGTAATTATTACTTATAGTATTTGACTGACAAAGATAAAAACCTAGAGAAGAGCCAAAGCTACAGTAAACACTGTCTTTAGACTGTCAGATGAAGGGCTGCCATAACCAGTCACATTACATTTGAGAAAAGTTGCCTCGAAAAGTAAGGGCTTGCTATTCTGGCATATGAATTAAAGTCAATAAATTATTTTAAGATTACAATCATGCATACGCAATCCTATGTAGATCAAGAAAAGCATTTCTATAGTCTATAGCTGTTTATCTAGATAACACCAGAGTACTCATCTTCCCACATCTCCAAGCAAAACAGAAGCCTTGAACAAAACTGACAGGTGTATGAAAGAGCTAAAGGGTTACTATGGAAAGTTGTTGCCCTACTCCCTGCACCTCATAAAATGCATCAAAACATTGAATGATTTACATAGTAAATGGACCTTGTTTCCTGTACAACAGAGCATTTTTGGCCGAGTCACTGTATCTCTATTTCTTTGTTCCCCTGGAAAAGACAGCACCGAATGGTTAGAATGATGACATTTTTCCTCCCAGAAAAACAATTATAAAACAGGAGGTACAGAATGAAAGATAAGGGTGTTGAGAAATGACATGCAACCTAGCAATTCAGCACCAGGTACATGTATGTTGCACTAAGATTTTTAAGGCTACAAAGACAGGCTAAATACATCACAAGACAACCATTTTTATTTTTGTGGTCAAAGTCTTTCAGCCTGTCTCACAGGACCCATGTTCTCAGTTTTGTTGCTCAATAGTTTGGTCAATGTCACACATACCTACAATGTCAGGCTTCAAGCAACCTACTTAAAGCTTTATTAAAAAGGGGCTGTTACAAGCAGAGATTCAAATGACCGTAGATGAAGGTGAATCTAATCAATCGATCTGAATTCTTCCTCGAAGTCCCACGTGCTAGAAGGGCCAAAAAGAGATGCAGATGCAAAAAAAAACCCACAAAACCAAGAGACATTTCAACAAGCCA
Organism: Pampusana beccarii; assembly: GCA_013399365.1. Lineage (NCBI taxonomy): Eukaryota > Metazoa > Chordata > Aves > Columbiformes > Columbidae > Pampusana > Pampusana beccarii. The sequence goes on along the minus strand of VWYH01005189.1, from coordinate 1,115,013 downwards.
CATCTTCCTTAAAACCAGGCTTTTCTCTGTTTTACAGAGCTGGAAAATATAGTTTGCAGCTCCCTGGATAGAAACAACGTGTGGAGAGCACTGCTAGCACCTGCAGCAATGCTTAAATTCCAGTGTGTATAGAAAGGGCAATTTTCAGTGGTGCACAAGTTAGCCAAAACAAAGCTAATGTTCACAAGGGCACTATTTTTGCTAATTCTCTGCCAAATACAATGTTAGCATTAAAAAAAAAAAAGCGCCTTCCTTTCTTGAAGGCTGAATTGTTTTATTTTAACTTCCCAAACCATAAAATTACGCCATAAATCATGCCTGTAAAATTCAAAGCCAAGAGCTAAAAGTTTATAAAGTTACAAGAAAACCAAGACCGGCACAAAACTGCCAGTATGATATTGCATTTGGGTTTCTGATAAATGTTAGGAAAGCTCAACTGAAGAAAATGTGGAGAAGAGCAACAAAAGTAATGGAGTAAACAGATGTATTTACAAGCATTTTAAAAATAAACAGAAGTACTAAACTACATTAATTATCTTCTGCTTACTCCCCACTTCTGCCAAAAATTCCTGGTCTATGCAGGGCATCCAGGACTGAGCTGCAGAAAAACCGTTTAGGATAATCACTGTAAAGAATAAAGGGGAGAGGGAAAAATAAAAAAGAAGAATCTACAGTTGAATATGAGAAGCACTAATATGAAGATGAACAAAGTTTTAGAATAACTAACATACAGGTAGAATAAAAAAAAATAAAGAAAAAAAAAAACAACACAAGACCCAAGCCCATGCTTTTCAGCACAGCTTATGAAAAACCTGGGAAATAATCAAGAAAAACTCCACACACTGAGGTTGCACTGGGTGATCATAAATGTCTTTGATGTATCTTCAACACAAACAGAAACCTGAAATCAAATTCCCATGGGAATTCCAATTAAGGCGAAGTTCTGAGGCCAAATTATGCACGTGACTGCTTCTAGCAAGCTGAGATTTGGCCTTTTCATTACACACCAGCACGGACACAGGTAACAGCTGATGGAGTACAATCCTTAACTGAAAACACAACTCTCTCCCACAGTGCTCCATGTTCCACCCATCTTTGGAAGTCTCGAGAGAAGGTTAATCTTGCAGCCTGGTGCACAGAGGAAAAACTTTTGTCTAGAGCTCAACTTCTGCAGGCTCCTACCCCCACATCTCTTGCATAAGAATAACCTTATGCACATGCATATTCCACTACCTGCAGCCAAACAGAATTCATATTTTTAACTGCTACAGCTACAGAGGTGCATATTTAGATCTCAAAACCTTAACTCAAAAAGCATGTTAGAATCTGCACACTGCAAAGCACATTCACTTTCTACAAGCTTCATATATATTTTGCTGCATACATTTAACATAGAAACACAAACTAGTCACTACCTTGAGTTTCGGTCAAATAAATGAAGTGCCTCACCTGCATACATGTGGTAAGTCAGCCTCTCAATGAGCTTCACAACAGTTCCTGCCTTGATGATGGGGATTCCAGATTTGGGTTGCATGTTTTCTTCAAACACAATATTCTCTTCAGAGTCAGGTTCTGCAAATCTATAAAGCTCAGAATTTGGAAATCTCATCTGCTCCTCTTTTTCTTCCTGCAACAATGTTACATCCAACATCCTTTCCAGTGTGCTTCTATATTGCAAAGATATCAATGCTGCCATCCAGTTGTTTTTCTCTTCAGCTGATTTAGCAGCAAAAATAACACTGTTCTCATCTTTTAAGATGATTTCAAAAGCATGCCTGTATTCGTTAGTGTCGTCTTTATCATTGATCTGTACCTTTCGCATGAAGAACTTTTCTTTTAGACGATACTCTGCATTGCTAGCACCAGGAAGTCTTGGCTGGCCATGATTTGACTTACAGCAAATCATCAAGCCATCAAACAGAAATATGTGTCTCTCGTGCTTTGCTCCTACACGCGTGAGTGTTCCTTCCATGATGAACTCGTTACAGCATTGTCCAATGTCCTTACCCTCCCAACCATCAATATTTTTCTGGATTTCATTCATTTTCTTAATTGCTAGCTGTTTCCCCTTCATCTGCTGAGTATAGAATCGGCATGCAGATTCACTTCAGTGAAGGATGGGAGAAAGGGAGCCTATTAGTATACATGTATTCAAAAACCACAACCACCACTAACAGCAAAAACATAAGATCATCTTCCTGAGTAATGAGAATTCCACTGAGAATGCAATTTCAGCACTCAGTATCAGTGCCACTGCAAGCCTAGACTAATGTTGCTCTTAAATACCTCATCTGATAAATTTTCTACTTATCTTCTATGCAATAAATGTTTTGCATAAACACAGGCAACCAGATGCAGGCAAGCCGTTAGAGCTTCTTAACCTAACAAACCACTGATTTCCATAGCCAACAAACAATTTCAGACTGCATTAATTTGAAAAAAACACATTCAGAGAAAATAAGCAGTTAAATACCTTCACATACAAGCCTAAGGATTATGCTTTGCAGCACAGAACATGTTTGGCAAAGAAAAATTAAAATAATTTTAAGAGCAAAAGCAGTGTTTTAATATGTTTAAATAACTGCACAAGTATCAGCATTAAATCAAACAGTAGATGGTATAATCCAAGAATTTGCTACAAAGTGCAAGTACTAGTTATCTATGCATCTATTTCTACTACCCATTGGTAATTCTAACCAGCCATTGCACAAAAAACTCTGCAGATTAAGTAGCTTCAAATTCAAGAACATGCCCTTCTAATTACAGAAAAATGTACTTTTACAATATTTTTAATTGGATATCTATTATCTGAGCATAATTAACCCACAAATGCCACAACTTTCTACGTACCAGTGAATTCTCAGAATGTCCCGACTACCAGCATGCAAGGACACATAGAAACTAGAATGGTTTTAAAACAATAACAAATTATCTTGGCTTCGATGTCACTTCCTCTGAAAAAGCAGGGTTGTCACAAACTATTTTGTTCATTGTTTACTAAAAGAGGAAACGGGGAGCCCTGGATTTAAAGCAAAGCATTAAGAGCAGAAAGCAGGAAAAATGGAAACATGTTTACCTAAGCCTTCGTTTTGCAAGACTTTTGGAGCATATCCGTTCCATACTGCTTTGAAGATTTAGCAGGGCAGTTATTGCTTGCTTTAAGCACTCTTTATCCTCTTCATCCTCACTTTTTTCTTCCAATTGCTGTGAACGTTGAAAGTCAAATACAAAAAGTGTTACAAGCATTTTGGTATGCGCAAATCCAGAAGTTTGACCTAGGAAGAAGAAATCCAACCATCCGCTGATTTTGCATGCTCCTGCTTGTTATATAAGTTAATGGAGTAATCAGGTGCATTACTGACACAGGCAAGAGAGACAACTGTCTGCTAGAAGCTTAATCGCAGTAAAACGAGAACAGCAGTCAATATTCCCCCCAAAACAGACATGCTCAGGCACACTTTATTTACCTCCAAACTCTACCTTACATCTCAAAAAAAAAAATAACCAACCAGAGGTGTTAGATCTTAAGCTAAACAAGAGAGGAAAGAGATCGCGATACATAGTGCTCTACAGCACAAGATCAAATCTGTGGGACGTCTGTACATTTGCAACATGCGCAAACACTCCTGGAACAGGCAAGCCGGACCTAGAGCTCAGCAAAACTCCTTCACTGCATTCATAAACAGAAGACGACAAGGGCTCTTACCTCACTAACAACAGTCTAATCAATATTTCAGGGTGGAAGGGATATTGGAGATTATCTTAGCCAACCTCCTGCTCAACTGCAGAACCAACACAGAGATCAGGTTGCCTGGGGCCATATTGAGTTTTGAACTGCTCTCAGGATGGAGAATCCACAACCTTTCTGGACAACCTGTTCCAATGTCTGAAATCCCTCATGGTGATTTTTTTTTTTTCCTAATAGCTTATCAGGATTTCCCTTACTGACTTCTCACAGTGGAACACTTGGAAGCACTATGTAGCGTGAGAAGTATTTCTCTGTCTTCCCCATTCCATCACACAAAGACATCAGGAAAGTTTCCCCTCCAACTGAGCCTCCTTTTCTCCAGAATAAATAAATGCCACTGCCCCAGCTTCTCCTTCATCACATGCTCCATGTAGGTGCTCTTCTTCCATGGAGGGGCTGCTTGTCTGTTCATCAGAAAACATGGGGGCATCTAACCACGGCCACCTTGTAAAACCAGGGTACGTAAGTCCTTATCTGAGCACACAGCTACATTAAGCAGTTCATACACTAACTGAACTTTTCTTGAAGGATGAAAAAAAATATAATAAAGTTATAAACTAAAACTTGTACAAGAAGGGTTAATACTACTATTTTGTGTCTAACTATCACAATTTTTTATAAAATGAGATCGATCTGCCATGTTTTTTCATCTTAAATCTTCATTTAAGCATTAACATGTTTCACATTATAGTCAGCAAAAAAAACGTTGACTACAGCTGTGGCTTACCGATATAACAGAGATAACAACTATATATAGGTTACACACCAAGAACTGGCTCCACACAATTGAAAGACAGTTTGACAGAGGTGGTTTTTAAAAGCAAAGCAACAGGGTTGCATGCACCACAACAACAGAAACTCTTGGAAACAGCACAATCACACTGTTCGCTTCCAGTGTGAAGTGTAAGTATTGTCCTCCAAAAGCCAACTGAATACAACATACTCACATTTGAAATTTGAATAGGTCATAGAATAGCATTAATTTTTTCCCCGACCAGAGATAATCACTCAGTGCAATAGCTGCCAGTGCCAAAGACTATGTTATTTGTGTTTTCGGCCATAAGGATGACCACAAGGTTTATTCAAGGCAGCTTTGGTTCATGTAGCGTAATCTGTCATACTCTTGACCTAAGCAGCATTAGGCACGAGTGCCTATTCATGCGACAACCACTGAAATAGGGCTGACAATGCACCACAACAGACATTATTTCGCAAAAAGTCTCAGGGAGAACACATCACCCCAATAAAGAACAGACTACCCTCATCATATTCCTCCACTCTCTAGATTTAACACAAAGGTATCATCTTCCCTTGGCTTCCATCGTGCAGTTCATCTAGGTTTAGCAAGGGCTTCAGATGAGGCAGGTGCAGCACTGCTGGCAGAAGTCCTGAAAGCAAGCTAAGAAAAACGTGTAACTACCTCTAAGATTCTGCATCTTTCCTGCACAGGAGTTCAAAGGAGGCTCTTTGCCTTGTGCACTGCCTCTTTGCCAACTTCCATCAAGAGAGTTTGGCTGGATTTCCTATCATCTCTGGGTAGCTACCTTTCAACAATGGACAAAATTATTTCAGCCAAGACTCCCTGAAAACAAGCCCTATTAGATCCCACAATATTCTACCAGTTGCTTGTAAAGGTACCACAGGAAACAGAGTAAGGAGCAAAAGGCATGCAAAACACAAGACAAAAATCAATGAAAACTAGACTCAATATGTAACAAAGCCTATGAAATTATTTCCTTATTTTAAATACGATCTATATAACCTATATTCTCCAGTCAGACTAACACAGATGCATTGTGCCTAGCATAAGGAAGAACAAAAATGGCCCATAGCCCAAAAGAAGAAAGTTTTTGTAATCCGGAAAAATCTCACAAGAAACCTGTGCAAATGTAGGCGAATGTGTATAAGGGGAGCGCTAACCAAAGAAACAGAAAAATAAAGCCCTATAAAGGTGCTACACTGGGAACATTTCTGATTAATTAACAACTCAAGTACCTTGAAAAAAAAGATTCACTGTACATTCTCTTCAGAAACATATTGGTACACATTAACATTCCTTATTGCAATGCATTCTGCTCCTGTGCTGAGTTTATAAAACGCTTTTTACAGCAATTCCTGTCCAGTTGCAGAAACTTCAGTATTCACAGAAAATTCCAAGTCCAAAAGCAAATTAAATGTTTCTATACAGTGCTGGAGAGAAAGCAACTGTTTAGGACTAACATTTCTCCATCAGGATCCATTGGAAGTAACCCATATTCCCAACTGTATATACAAACTAAATCAAAGTCTAGTGAGTGTAATTATGCTCCAGCTTTAACATTTAGAAAGCAGTGTTTACAAGCATGCATCTTCTTAAGGATTAGAACAACTAAAGGCAAATCAGAAAGTGCTGTGAATTATGAAGACACTCCACTGCACACAGAAAAGGAATTTGAAAGTTTATATTCTAGCACTGCATAATTACCATAAACTGCTATCAAAATCAGTCCTAGTCAGAACTGAGCTTAATTACAGCAGTGACTTTCATCTTACGCTGTCCATAGACAGTTTGGAAGAGGTTACAGCAAGTGAAATGGCATCACTGGAAATGCATCAAAGTTTTCTCTGCAAATCCCACTGATTCTTCTATAGCTGTGCAGTGCCCCCTAATGAAAGAATCAGGTACATGCTAAATAAGTGTGTCTTTTTTTTTTAAGATAGAGTACCCTGTGAAAAATACTATATTATTACAGGAAGGAGATGCAGATTTCTGATTACCAACAGCATTACAGTCATTGTGGGTTTTAATAATCTTACGAAAAAAGAATTGGTTTATAATTATTATAATGAGTTACAATACTATAGGCATAGTATCCTGGCCATTCAAGAAAAACGAACTTGGAAAATACACTACTAAGGAAAGTATCTAATAAGAAGCACTGTACGTTCTAGGCCGCAAGCTCTGAAGAGTTATCAAGAAGTAGAAAACAAGGTATTTTGTTCAACCTGTTGCACTACACAAGGATTAGATGTTTATAAAACCAGGACATTCCAAACAGACACAAAAGAAATCCTCCTCATGCGGTACAAAATTAAACTACGGTAGTCCTTCTCTTACACTGTCAGGAAAGCATCTATCTAGAAAGGCAACGACAGAAAATACGTTTATACTTACGATGAGAATACGCAGATATAACAATACTACTAAGTGTCACGATGGATATAAAATCTTGTACTTCAAGGCCTACATCACAATCTAGACTTCTCTCTTCCTAGAAGATTATTCTAAATCTAACCACTGAAATCTGTTAACTGCAGGCTCCCCAGTTCATCTGGGAGATCGCAAATCAGCTCCTATGTACAAAAGACACACCAGCATATGGGAGGCAGGGAAACTACAACTGAATTTGCTTAGGCTTAACTCAAGATCACTTGATTGTAGGTGCTAATAATACTGACTGTCCCTCAAAACATTAATCCAAGTAGTTTAGTGCATAACTGTCCCACATTACAGGTGTAAGCTGCACACAGCAGCACTCAGAATGAGCTCGAACAAGTATTGGTTCAGAGAAACCTCTTCAAAACCCACTGTGTAATTTTCTCAGACATCCTGAAGGCTACAGCGAGGCAACAAAATGCTCGTGTAGCTGACAAAGCAAGCCCGATGTGCAGTGTAACCTGGCTATCTGCTCTCATTCACAAGATCTTGCAGTGCACTGACAGCAGGGACTCCTGCTTCTGTTCTATTGCCTCACCATTTTCTTCAACGTGTTTCTGAAAACGGGGTACCTACCAAAATGCAATCCTCTGACAAACGCAGGCAGGCAGGTTTGCCGGCATTCTGCCATAAAAGAATCCTGGAAGCTGGCTCAATAGCATTGACCTGCCCAAGGGCTTTTTTTGACTTTTTGCAATTCCTCCAAATAACAAAAAACTCAGTCCAAACCAGCAGTATGCTGGGGAAAAAAGTGCTCGCATATGCAGAAACCTTGATTTTCAGAAAGCATCAGGAAACATCTGCAACAGTAATTGGGGTCAACTGCAGAGAACACTACACATTTCTGAAAAATTAAAAGGCACTTCACACTTGAAGCTTAAAGGAAACTCCATGCCATATTTCTAGATGTACACACACCGCTTTAATGCATTAGAATTTCAAGTCATTTTGTTTTCAACATCAACTCAGGAAATTTTGAGCACGGTGCAGTAAAAATGTGCGTACAGAGTTATAAATGTTTATTTATATATATTACAGCAGAAGTGTTTGCATTGAGAGTCAAACAAATTAATATATTATTGAAGTAATGGTAAAAACTTTAAAGTTTAACTATGCTTTCTCACTTTAATTTTTAAAATTACATTTAATCACACATTCTTACACAAACATGTCAAATATCAAAATTCATATATCAGATGATTAGCTACAAAAAGCCTCCAGTATTCTATTGGAAGTATATTTTATAAGAGACAGGAGCTAAAAAGCCCTCATATTTTATTTCACATGAAGTTTCAACTTGCATAATACAAAAAATGGTCAGCCCATTGAGAAGCATATTGTAGAAGTAAAGCATTAAAACAGAGGAAAATAAGAAGCATTTCAACTTTTAGTGCAAGCTTCCCAGTTCTTTCACAGCTTGATGATGTGACTTAACACAGATCCCAAAGATACAGGGAAAATTTGAGTACATCAAAACTCACCTGAGCCCAAAAAGGTGAAACCATTTAGACTAAAGGAACAAGTGAATTTAAGGAATTGATACTTTGATTACTTGATGTGGATGCTCTTGTTTGGGGAGGGGGTGAAATGAAATTTAAATAAATCTATTTCAGAAATAAATTACATTACTCTGAAGTAAGTACCACTTTTCAAATCAGGATGTACACTGAGGAAAACTCAGGAAGAGCTACTCAGAAATACATACCACAAAGAAATCTATCTGTTGATGTGTCACCAATTCAATAGCTCAAAGTTTTCCGTAACAGGTTTCTTACATGGCAAATTTGCCACTAGCATTCCCACAAATGCGTACAGCCTATCAGGACCATATTTCAGATTAGGCCTGCTCAAGTGCTACTCTAGCCTACTATGTAACTCAACGGATATCTGCCCAGCAGGAAAGAGCCTATTTTTCCTTTTAGTTTCTGCAACTGAGAAGCAATTAATGTAGGTGAGCAATTCTCCTTGAGCTTACAAAAGTCAACATTTCCTTCATCAAGGAGCAGATACAAACCCAAAGCCCTGTTTTTAAATAAGTTCCTTCATGTTCTCATTAAACCATTTCCTAAACATTCAGACTTTTTATAGGCTACCAGCTGCCATATATGTATTTTATATGCTCAGATTCCATTACTAGGAAAATGGTTACTTGGTTTACAGGAGGCCTTGTCTTCCCAGAGTACAGAAAACCCATTTGCTCTGCATTCTTCAAAAATATGGATGGGTTTTTTTGCATATGCTGATGTCTCCTCCACAGCAGATTCATTACCTTTCTGCAACAAATGTACAAGTTCACACAGATCCTTCCAGAGCCTTCATGCTCTGAAATTCTCTTCTTTCTTACTGTCACTTTGGTTTGTCTCATCATTATTAGCAGACCTGCAGAATACATTAGAAATTTAAAATTCATAAATAAATTGATAACATTTAGTTAGATCAGTATTTGAAATATCACAAAATATTTACCTAAGTACTTCCACACTTGTAACTGAGATCTTCCATTTTCTTCCCCTAAATTTTCCATCATAGTAAAGACAATCCAATTTGAAAACATCTTCCCTTTCTCTTTTGCAATTCCAAAGTGGATTAAAATCCACTTTCACTGCTACGATACAATTCAAATCTGATCTTTGCCAGCCAAGTTCACAAGGCCTTCAGCATAACTGGATGGCACCTCTATGTTTGGATAGAAATGTATGAATTTTTGAATGCTACGTAAGATGAATTCACAATTTCAGAGATCACTCTGGGAAGCAACAGTAGAACCCTGTTAAGGAAAAAATAAGCAGAGGAAATGAGGGATGACAAGCAGAATCCCATGTGTAGACTTAGTCTACAGAAACCATGAATGCAGCTTGTTGTTTTACTTGTCTTTATTTCCTACATCCTTCCATAGATTTCCACTGAAGATCTCAAAGTATTGACAGAAAATGCAAATCTCTACTGCTACAAGAGCAAACATAGAAAGCATGTGGGTAGTGGGACAAAATCAACAACTCCACATCCAGAAACATTTCCACTGAAGATATCAAGTATATGAAAGTCTCAACCATAGTGCTACCTCTCTTCGAGGATCTGCCTTTTGTACAGAAGGTGACAGGAATGGAGGCAGGAGAAGAGGACAGGAAAATACACTACTGCTACTAAAAGACTATACAGCAACACAAGTGTATCAGGGACTGTATCATGACTGCCACAGTCACAAAAACTAACATCATCCTATAGGAGCTGAAAATCCCAGCTATGATAAGCTTTTTAACACTTAATCCTTGATGGACTACTTGTGTCAAAACTTTTATTTAGAAGGATCAGAACTTGTCCAAGTTCCTGTAACATGCATCTGTTTTCATGAGAGCCTGGACACGGGTGTTCAGCATAAACTGCTGCCATGTAAACTGGAGAGCTATCTAGCATCACCAGCAGCAGCCACTGAAAACTGGGAACAGATCACCAGCTCCAGAGAACAGTCTTCCCCAGGACAGCTCTCCTCACTCCCACAGTGCTGGGGAGAATTTGCCTTGCAGGTATTCCCAGAAAACTGATCAGCAAACAGGACTCTGGAACCCTGAGTTAAACACGTAAGTCAAGTTCAAAGTCGGAGTTCAGTTAGTGCTTCATGTGACTCCCCAAAGAAAGCATCATGTATATAAGTTCAGTATGGCCCTGTGCCATCCTGCTCCCTTCTTCAAGAGATCAAAGTACAGCACTTGTTGGTCTGGCACCAGATTGAGAGTAACACAGCTCAAGTGTCACTGTGGACAATATGCAAAGTGGAAGGAGGAATTTTTTTACTTCTACTTTTGTTAGATTTTTATCCAGCTTTTGCAGAAAAGCAATTTTAGTGGGATAATGGAAAAATATATTCTCCAAGGTAATTACTTCTCATTAGAAAAATCCCCTGGAAAGAGACATCTGCTTCTCAAAAGCCCAGACAAATCCTGTGTAAAAAGAAAAAAAAAAGCTATACAACAGAACATACAGCCCCATCACAACTCCATAACAAATTACATAAGTCATTGACAAATGAAGTGATACACACGTGCATAGATGTATCTCTGATACAAACACACAGCAAATCCATCGAGTACCACAGCTAGAAAGAAAAAATTAAATACATTCTGAATAACTTTTTCAATTAAAGAGTTATCTCAGAGAGCCTGATTACTTAGATTGACAACAAGCAAGTCTGTGGAAAAAGTGCACACAAACACACGTGACAAAGTCATCTTCCCTTTGGCTGCCAAACATGCAGCTGACTTAAAGTGTAAACCCACTAGCATTTAAAGGAAAAAAGCAAGAGAAGTGTTGTCAATGAAACCACACAAGCAGGAAAAAGAATACAGAACCTCATTTACCTGGCTATATTACCATAATGCATATATTCTGTGCCTTTACAACATTGCAGTTGTAATATAAGTCTTCACAGCTTAACCATATGAAGTTTCTTAAATTTTTCCCCTACTATCTTATTCTAGGAAATATCCTCTTAGACTTGAGACAAATTTTTACATCACGCAAGCATTTCTTTTTCCCCAAGAAACACTCAAATACACTTCGCAGTCCTTATCGCACACTATCAACAGTTTGGCCAAGCTACAATTCGTCCAGTAGATAGGCCCTCACCTGTCACAGAGACATAAAATTGCACATTATCTCCAGTGGATGTAAAATAAGTTATCCTCAACTGCAGTTACATAGACAAATACAGGTAAACAGTAATACTTTTGCTTTTATTTTTATTTCAAAACAGTATTGTACCTATAAGTTGTTGTGTTTGGAAAGAAGCACACCATACAAAGTGATTTGAGAAACTAAAATCCTTTGCTGACACTAAATAAATACTTTCTTAAAATAATTCATAGCTAGTCTGGATCTGTGATTTTCTGGTTTTAATATTAATTGAAGGAGACTAAGAATCAACTAAAGCAAGAGAACCTGTTAATTACAGTGCCTGTACTAAATACAAGCAACACAACTTTTTGAGACAGTGATTTATAATTGCAGATACTGTAAAAACTTCGCAGACTGCAAAAGTTCAACTAATTAAGACTCAGTGATTCTCCACCCTGGGCTGGGTTGCACTGGTTACAGATGGGATTGCAAACCAGCTTCATTAAATTTGTTACACGCTGGATTGTGAGCCTGGCTGAAACAAGGCGGAGAAAGTGAAGTCCAAGCAAATAGTTTGGGATGTGTTGCCCAACACGACACACAGCAAGAGACTTATAGGATCAACCTAAAAATACTCTTAGTCCTAAACTACTAACATTTCACCACCCTGTGCCTTCTCCAGCAACATGTAACACATTTAATACCATCAGGTTTGGAACAGGGTTGTTTCTTATCTTGGAAGACCTTGTCAAACCAGATTTTTTTCCCCAAATTACATTAGCATAGTGAAAGAGGAAGAAAAAAAAATTAATTGAGGAGTATTTCTGAACTGCCAGTCAGACTGGCAAGTTTACCATCTACGAACAAAGTTTGAAAAAAACAAACAAAACACAAACAAACAAAAAAAAACCCCACAAAAAAAACCCATCCTAGATGCTGTTGTGAAATGAAAGCATCCTGAGAATTTAAGATCACTATAGGTAGAATTCCAACTAAAAAATACTTGCAAAGAGACAAGAAGTTTCCATTCATAAGTCAAGCCAGCCAAATCTGCACTTTAAAAAATCATATATCTAGCTCTCCTGTTTTCCAGAACACATTATTTTATCTGAGCAAAGTTTATATATGGTTTAGCTATTTCTAGTTGGAAAAAAAAAGGATTTTTGAAGTAATCTTCTATTTACCCAAAGAAAGAAAATAGTATCACACATGGACACAAATCTACAGCATCTGAAATACTGCTCAATTCAATTAAAGTTTTATAAACTTCTTTCTTCAGTAACTCATGGTCATAAATAACTGCACTATTTGCACTTTCACTTAAGAGTCCAAATCTAGAAAAGCCAACTCACATTATCTGAAAATTTGCAGAAAAGCAGAGTTTCACATGAAGCTGCTATTTTATATAGTTACTTTCTTCTATAAAAGTTTGGGGACTTTCAGGCTGGTTGAAAGAAAACACAGCCCTTAGTCATATGCTAATTTTCCAACAAAGTTACAGCATGGAGCTTCAGCTAAAAATAGTATATGTATTTGTGTGTTCCTGGTGCCCTGCCAAACTTCAGGAGGTCTTTAGTTTCTAAAGAGGATAACCATCAGCAGATAGAAATTTACTTTTTTGTAGTCTGTATAGTTAGAAGGTAACTTTGAGATGCATTTTAAAGAGGTAACTTCAAAGTGTACAAGTTTACACAACATAGCTCAAAGAAAAATGCCAACCCCTTTATCCTTAAGCATATCTATATTCAAGAAAATAAAGTTTTTTTCCACATACTACTTTGCCAACATTTTGTCTCTTTTTCATAGCATTTTAAACTCTATTATTCACAGATATGCCTGCAATCACTAAATCAGGTCTCTTACCGTACAAAAGAATTCAATACAACCTTGCATCAGTGAGAAAATACCCTTCCATCAAGCCATTTTTAGAGTACAACCAAGCTGGAATCTGTTTGAAGATTCCAGAAATAAGACATAAATGTTATTTCCAGCAGAGACTACTTGAGGGAGGAATTCATATGATGTATATGCACGTATGTACTAACTGACAGACGAAGCTACTGCCGTGACAGTTAATACCTCTCTCTTCACGTGCTCCTATTATCCATCACTGCCTGTTACGTGTAAGACATCTGACAGGCCACAGCAACAGGTGTCCCACTAAAATGTGAGATGAGGAACACAGTGGAAAGAAAGCCTAGAAGCTTACTGTATACAGAAAAAAATCCAACCCAACAATATCAGATTTACACAGGGTGGGGGGTGTGTGTATAAAGCATGAATGAGAAAAAGGACAAGAATTTTACACAAAGCATTAGGTCAGGAGTTGCAAAAAGACCGATACCCTTCTGGAGGTGGGCTTAGCCCTAAAAAAGGCAAATATGAGTTGTTCCTATTTCTATAGGAACATATGCCCTCTTACCCCCTCTAAAATTACCAATGGCAAGAAGCAACACAGGATGCCTGTGTATCAGACATTAATCCTCCATGCTTTGTCTATTAAGACAATACCACGTTCACATGGGAGTATGCAAAGACACTAGGTACTGCATTTTGAGACTGTGTGATAAAAGTATGGGCACAGAAACCTTATGTCTGTGCAGATCTTTATCATACAAAATGCAGACAAGCAGTATCATACCTCCCTTCAAATGGACTGTCATGAAAAGAAATGCTTAATATGTTAAAAATGTCTGAAAAGTCAGACAAACAGATCAAGCATACATTTCAAAATGAAAAAAAAAAAGCATGTTATACAAGATGAGCTACGTGCCAAAACTGTATGTGTAGATCTAAATCACTAAAAACGGTGTTACAGCTGTAGACACAGACTCAAGGATGACCTAACTACTGGGTTATCCCAAGACAACCAAACAAACATTCAAGACAAACACACCCAGATTTCTTCAAAAGAGGAGAGATATATATTTTTTTTTACTTCTGATCGAAATTTCCTCAAGTAATTAAGTAATTAAGTTTGGAATGCTATATCCCTTACGCATTTCCATTAAGCCCAAATGAAGACTCTGCTTGAAAGTTTTCCTCAAAATGCTCTATACTTCTTAAAGATTATTATTCAATGCTAACTGATAAAGAGAAAAACATTCTGCAGCTGTTTATGTGTATGTTACAGAGCTTTTACTGTTACCCTGCTGATGTGCGGTCCCATTACAAAAAGCCCAAGAAGTGTATATATATCAACCAAGACTTCCCTTTGAAGGAAAGGTATCACCTTGACAACCACCATGGGATGCACACTGCAAGAACACCAAAGCTTTTATGAAAATAAAATGAAGTCTGAAGGGAAATCTTACTGTGATTTTAAACGTACAAAGTAACAGCTTGAGACAGCCTCGGACATTTTCTATAAAACAGTCATTTGCCATTACCTCTTAGCACTGTTGAAACAATCATTCCAAGAATATCAGCACCTAGATCTCTACTGCTTTTTAAATTAATAGTAACTTGATTATTCAACGCAAATCATTAGCTGCTGTAAAACTTCCAAAAAACTACAAACTGATATTCAGATAGCTATAGCACGCACCAGAGCATATAGCTTGCTTTCCTTTCACCATAGCAGTTTTATTATTCACATTCCAAGAAAAGGTTTTATACTTAACTAAGCACACAAAGCTCTGTTATTCAACACCGAGAACTAGGAAAAACATCAGAATGATACAACATTCTTACTTTTAGCAGCTCAAAATAATGAAGACAGTGGTAAACAGGGGCAAGAAGCAGCCGGGGTAGAACATACTGAACAGCTTCTTTAAAGCCTTCACCTATTGACTAGAAACAAAATAAGTTTCAGTCTTAAAACAATAAATGTATTGAAGTAACAATATAATGTAATTAATGTATTAATATCAATTATATGGCCTACTTAAAGGAAAGTTACCTGTAAATAAAATGCTGCTCCTGGCTTTGATAATTGACTTAGAAAGTGATCATGAAAACCAGGTCGCAGAATATCTTGTGCATATGATTCATATGGATCAAATGCTAGTTCCTAAGAAGAAATACAGAATAATTTTACAAAACTGATTTTCTTTAAGAAATAGGAAGTTTAGATATTAAACACCTACGCTACATAGGAGAGACTTTTCTGAATACTTTTTCCAAAAGACCCATAGAGAACAATCATTACCTTTACATGCACAGACTCACGGATTAATTTGGTCTGGAAGAGATCTCTGGAGGTCAAATGCTCCAATTCCCTGTTCAAAGCAGGGCCTACCTGAGGGCCAAACCCACATACACCATCAAATCTAGTTAAGGTTGCTCAGGACCTCATCCAGTTAAGTTTTGAGCACCTTCAAGAATGGAGGTACCAAAACCTCTCTGGGTAGCCTATTCTAATGTTCAATGGTCCTCACTGCAGATTTTGCCCCCCAGTATCTATCAGCATTACCCTTTTTACCATTTGCATGCTCGCTCTCATCTCACAGTTCTCTACTGTGAAGCCCCAATAAGAGCCTGCCTCAGTCTTTTCTACACCTTCCCTTCAGGTAACTGAAGGCAGCAATAACACATCCTTCCTCAGACTTTTTAAGATGGAATAAACCCAGCACTCAACCTTCTTTGTACGTCACGGGCCCCAACTCCTTCATCATCATAGCAACCCTCATGTATAAGCATATCTTGTACCAGGAAGACCAAAACCAGACATAGTATGTCAGATGTGGTCCCAAGTGCTACCCAGAAATGAACCCTCAACCTGCCAGCTACACTTTTCCTAATATCACCCAGTGGGCAGTCAGCCTTCACTGATGATTCCTGAGGATCTCCAAGCCCTGTCAAGCAGTACTGCTCCTCAGCCAGGCATCTGGACCACTGCACGGGTTTTTTTTTGTCTCAGGTGCAGAACTATACGTCTGCCTTTATTCAACTCCACTTCTCCAGCCTGTCACATGCCCCAAGAAGTAGCCCTGCCCTCCCGTTTATGTCCCCACAATGTGACATCAACTACCAACTTGATGAGGCAGACCTTCTAACACAGACATTAAACAGTATCAGCCCCAGTATCAGCCCCTGAGGAATGCCACTAACCACCGGCCACCAGATAGACTCTGTATTGCTAATAACAGTCCTTCAAGCTTGCCGGTCCAGCCAACTTCTCATCCACTCTATAACTCAACAAGCTAGTTTACTTCTCACCAAACTGACTTAAGGATACGAGAGCCTGTGCTGAAGGCCTTGCTTAAGTTCAGATAAGGGATATTAACTGCTCTTCCCTTTCTCCATGGAGGCAGCCATCTCCTCTTAGAAAGCAGTCAAGTTGGTCAGGTACGGTGTGTCCTTCAGAAATCTGTGCTGACTGCTGCCAATCACCTTCTAGTCTTTCATGTCTGGATGTGAATTCCACAAAAATTTGCAAGTCTTCTCAGGGACTGAAGAGAGGCTGACTAGTTTCTAGTTTCCATGATCCTACTCAGTCTTTTTGAGATTAGACTTTCATATTTTACCTCTGGTCACTGGAGACCTCTACAGCTCACCACTAAATTTTAAGAATTCTAGACAGTGACCTTGCAATGACGTTAGCCAGCTGTCCTGCCCAATAGACTTACATATATTCACCTTAGAGCAATAGCTCCTAACTTGTGCTTTAACTTTCACCTCTCTCCCTCAATCTTTGGTAGGAGGCCTAACTTGGAGACCTAGAAGCGCATCTTGCCAGTAAAGTCTGAGAAAAGGAGACTAAGTACACCTCAGACTATTTCATGTTCTCCAGCACAGGTTCTCTCACCCCATGAGCAAGATACCTGCGTTTTCTACCATCTTTTTTGTGCTATTTTATAATACCTATACAAGCTCTTCTTGCTCTCCTCCACATTCCTCACCGAGCTTAATTCCAGCTGAGCTGCAGCCCTCTTAATATCATTTCCACCTACCTAGACAATTTTCTACATTTCTCCTGGGAAGCCTGTGTTTCTTTCTGAATCCATTTAGATTGGAAAAGATCCTTAAAATGATCAAGTCCAACCATTAACCTAACACTACCAAATCCACCACTAAACCATGTCCCTAAGCACCACAGTTACACATATTTTAAACACCTCTAGGGATGGCAACTCAACCATCTCCCAAGGCAGCCTGTTCCAGCACTTCACAACCCTTTCTGTGAAGAAATTTTTCCCAATATCCAATCTAAACCTCCCCTGGTGCAACTTGAAGCAATCTCCTCTCATCCTGTCACTTGCTATTTGGGAGAAGGGACCAACACCCTCCA
Source organism: Pampusana beccarii (assembly GCA_013399365.1). NCBI lineage: Eukaryota > Metazoa > Chordata > Aves > Columbiformes > Columbidae > Pampusana > Pampusana beccarii. The sequence continues at coordinate 1,097,226 of VWYH01005189.1, read as the reverse complement.
TGCTACAACCTCCTTTCAGTTGTTGTAGACAGCAACAAGGTCTCCCCTGAGTCTCCTTCTCTCCAGACTGAACAACCCCAGTTGCCTCAGCCGATCCTCACAGGACTCATTCTCTAGAACCTTTACCAGCTTTGTTGCTCTTCTTTGTACATGCTCCAGCATGTCGATGTCTTTCTTGTAGTGAAGAGCCTGAGTTTGGTTGAACAGGAAACTCCAAACTGCACTTGTCCTTGCCTCCTGCTGCACCTGCCCTTTTTCTCACAGGCTAGGAATGCATATTCCTTGTGTTTCGAACATACCACACAAACAGCTCTCCTGAACCCTTTCTACTCTCAAGGCAGCCATCGACGTGATCCTGTCTCCCAATTCACTGAATAAGTTAAATCTGCTCTCCCAAAGCCAGGGTCTTCAGTCTTATCAACTTCACTTTTCACAGGACCTTAAACTCTACCATCTCTACCACTTGTGGCCAAGCCTGCCATTAGCTACAATGTTCCTGTCAGTTCTTCCTTGTTCAAGAGAAAGAGGTCAAGTGCAGCACCTTTCTTAGTTGGTCCATCAGCATGTGCCACAAAAAGCTGTCCCCAGTGCCTTCCAGAAATCTTCTGGATTACTTGAACCACACTAAGTTGTCCACCCAGTAGATGTCAGGAAAGTTATTCTCCCAAAAGAACCAGGGCCCATGATAATGAGATGACTCCTACTTGTTTAGGGAAGGTTTTGGCCACTTGTCAATTAGACTCTCTTTGCAGAAGCAGCTTGACCACAACATGCCCTCTGGTGGCCTCCTCTTCAGATCTCAGTCCTTAAGCATTCAATCAGCTTACTATTCATTCTGTAACAGAGCTCCATGTATTTGAGCTGATCTTTCAAGCCTCCTGGCCTCATCTTTCCTACCTGTCCTTCCTGGGTGCCTATATTCCTTCATACAGTCCAGAAGAGGGGAAACAGACACTTCCAATGAGCCTTTGGTCATCCCACCTCCTCAGAAAGAAGGCGCAAGAGCCTTTGTTGTCATGCTTTCTGCTATTCATATCCTCCTCTCAGTTCTTCAGTCTGCAAGCTTTGGTCTCCTTCCACTAACAAGCCTGGTTCAAAAGCCTTTCTGACCAGCTTAGCAAGCCTCTCAGCAAAGAAGCCCTTGTTCCACTTTGTCTTTCCACAGCAATGCTGATCTACAGCTGATTTACAGAATACCTCAATTTCTGTCAAAGTCTAGTCACAGGTGTTTTGTTGTTGTTTTGTGGGTTTTTTTTCTATTTTTTTTTCTCTCCTGTGCTCGCTGAAGTTTTAACAGCCTTACAAAAACTGAGGTTTAGAGACTAAAAAGGTAAAATTACTACCAAAAATGGGCAGTCTATTAATCATGGTGGAGTTGGAAGAGGAGATCTCAACCTAAACAAAGGCAGCTATAAAAGAAATGCACTTACCATCTAAGCGCAAGTCATCAAAATACATATGAATAGCAAAAAAACCCTCAAGTATCCTCTTACCTCTGCCATGTCTTCAAAACAGCTGCCTACGAGCGGATGAGGACTACCTTCATCTGTCATTTCAACGGTGTCTTCTATATGGCCCAGTAACTTCACACTAAGTTCATGAATGTCCGATATACGACTAAATATATTTTCCACATCCTGCAAATAGCAACAGAACCAGAAAAAAATCAACACAGATTTAGACACAATTTCTAAGAAGAAGAACGCTATGTGCAAAGCTACTCTGTTAAGATACAAAAATCAAGCACTTCCTTAAGCAGAACAAGATTGTGGTTTATACAATACTTACATGAGATGAAAACAGTTTGGAGTTGGAGGCATATGGCTCTCTAAAAACTCTGATAATGAGATTTAGTTCCCTTATATATTGTCGAACCTCTGCCATAAATGACTTCACAAGGTCATAATAGGTTTGCTCCCCTGAGGTGGAGGGTTCCTCATCAGATAAAGTTAGTGCACTTAAATCTTCTACATCTTGATGGAACATATCCATTAATACCTACGTAGTAAAAAAGGGGAAATCCACAAAGTGAGAACTTCTTTTCCAGACCTTCCAGTAAGTTACCAGTAAAGAAAATCTATTATTCCCATGAAATCAGACTGATCAGCAGTAAGATTTACATATTATCATTTGGTTGAGCATTACAAAAGTACTAGTCATTGCTATGAATTTGCAAGTCATTATTTGCAGTGGCAATATCTGAAGAATTCCCAGTCTTTGAGGCCAATCCAGGCATCTCTCCAAGAATGTGGTTCTAAAGTAAATTACAATCTCAGGAGGTCTATGAAGTAGACAGAAACATTTACCATTTAGCTGTATTCTATTACTCTGAATTAGCCATACACAATGTAAGTTTCTGAAGCCACTACATCATCTGAAGTCAAAAAGCACATGCACTTTGGCTTTTCAGCTTTAGCTTTAACAGGAAGTCACACATGATCATGCTCAGAAACCTATAATCTACCTGCGATGAATACTGGCCTGCTCACACACTCTGCACAGCCTGGTATTTGTCCTTAATAACTCCCAAGTCGTCCTGTTAAAACAGACCCTTGAGGAAGGGCATCAGCTTTGGGAAAGCTGCAGACTGCAGAACTACACAGGCAAAAGGACCTCTAAAAACTATGACAACCAGAGGTCCCAATTCATACCCAGGCAAGGCTTACCAACACCAGCAATTAATAATTCAAACTTCTCAAGAGAAGTGGATCACTGAACACTTCTTCCAAACATGGTATCTGAGCCAGGAGTCATTACAATGACTTAGCAAGTTGCAAACAGAAATCACATTTTGGGTTGTCTCCATGATACTCAAAGAACATCTTCAAGGTAAACTAAATAAGTTGACTGAAAATTAGTAAAAGGCATCCTAATTTGAACTAACTTTAGCAGAAATAAAAACTAAAGAGGGTCCACAAACAATCTACAACGATGCAGCAAATCTTAACAACAAACTGGCATAAGGTGTAGCTCAAGATACAAGATGACTTTGCCCTGAGATAGACAGATGGGACTGTATTTATAAACACACTTGCTGCCCAGAGCTGCACCCCTTCCAGGAAGTCACGCATGTATCAAACAATACATGTGAACTTCAAAATAAATGAGAACTTAAGTGCTGCTTGCCAGCCTCTCTTCCAAACATCTGGAGGTGAAACCATGGCAACCTACGCCTGTTACTGCAGAGACTGATATGACCGCTGTCAATCAGTGAAAAGACCGCAGGATCAAAGTTGTAAATACTCCGCTGAGAACCACAAGATGGAAGGCCAATACATTAAACATGAGCTACAGTTTTCTTAAATGGCAGAAAACAGAATGAAAAGGTGTTTTTCAAAGTAGTTATAAAACTGGAGATCAAGAATTAAACTTTTGAATGAGCCACAAACAACATGACATTTACTCTGGTGTTTACAGCAGAAGTCTTCTTTCTTTAAAGCATGTTACAAGCACTTCTCCAGAAGACGTGTCCATTAACCAAGCTGTTGACTACTGATATTAGACAAACGAGCTATTTTGCAGTAGAACACCTGGGGATCTGTAAGTTCAAGAGATGGTCTACGAGGTTCATTAGACTTGAATATTGGAACACACACACACCCCCCTACAAAGAGCAGTAATTCTTCAAAAAGGTTTTGTTCTAACACTCCTCAAAAATATGCAGGTCTGGTTAGGAGGGAGATGGGCACACAGCATGTTCTTTCTCCTAGTGAGTCAAAAATCCCTGCAACACACCCTGGCCCTAAGCTTCTCAAAAAGCAGAATGATGGACACTTTGCATTAAGACTGACTTCTCAAGCTCTAAGAAGGTGATTAATCTTTTAAAGGCAGTGAATGTGCATGGAACTCAGGTTATAAGAAGAATCTTAACTAATTCTGGGGAATGTGACATTATATAGGGTTAATACTGTAGCAAATTACATGGAATAATGCAGGTATTCAAGGAGGCCTCAATATTTCTAACTACTTCAAGGACACAGTTCTAGCACATACCTGAGCCAGAGGATTCCAGGCTGTATTCAGGAGGTGTGTATATCACTACTATCAAATACACAGAAACAAAGTAACTATACCCCAGATATTGAATTTAGAGCAGTCAGAAGCAGGAGCAGATAGAAGAAGAAAAACAGCTTGCATTTTAATGGAGTTTGTTTTTTGCAAACAAGACAAAATCTTCCAGATAGATGAATGGCACAAAAGCAAGTGTGAAAGTGCTAGAGAAAAAAATGGCACACAGGGTCAAGAAACTGCTCTGGTTGTTTTGTTTCAAAAGATAAAAACAAGCAGAACACATGTTATGGGTAGGAACATAATATACCATGAAGTTTTTTTATGCAACTGGAAAGAAACCAGCTTAGGAGCACTTTTCAATGGCTTGTTCTGCTGAGGCAGTAAACCAACAGGCCTGCTCCAGAGTCTTGCAAAAGTTTCTTCAGTGTACACATCAGAGAGTTCCTCCAATGTAATGTAATGGAAGTTCCTAAATCAACTTCCTCATGGCTTTTCTGCTCACCACCTTTCCCAGGATAGAAGTATGCAGCAACAGCACTTGTTCCTGATACTATTCTATGACAAATATTCAAACATACACCTCCAAACTCTGCCCTAATGAACCAGACAGATATGCCCAAAAGCAAGAGTGACCAAGACTACTGTTCCAACTGAGAAGTACTTGACTCTTCAAGACCCCACAAGATATCTTAAGAGAGTAAAGAAAGTCGGATTTTTAAAAAAAAAAGGAAGCAGGAATGATACAGAGGCATTCATTGAAACACAGAGATGATACCAACTGCAGATAATAACACAGACTGAGACAAAATACTGAAAAGAGGTGATAAATCTGAAAAGCCTTAGACTTCATCAAGATTCAAGATTTTTAAATCCCATTCCTTGAAGGATTAATTTCAAGCTTTGTTTTCTAAACAATGGAGATGCTACTGAGGTAGCCACAGAAGCTAGAGTGCAAAGGCACCTGAAAGACAGACAGGACCTTGCTCTGTCACTGCTGGGAAGAGGTGATTCCTGTCTGAACCTAATGAATCTTCTGAAGCTACAAGAAAAGAAAGACTACCTGCAGATAAAAATATGGACTGCTAGGAGGATTAGGCTGAGATGCTAATGCAGGAACATCAAAACACTACTTTTTACATGCAATACAGTCTTATTTATTTTTGAGAGAACACTGAAGCTTAATTTCAGCCTTCTTTTTTAAAGCTACAATACAAGGTTCCACTATTACAGCTTAGGAATGTTGAATTCTCAAGTTAGTGCTGCTCCACAAGTTTTTAAGTATTCACACCTTGCTGAGATTAGACAAGTGATATTAAAAGGAAGAGAGACTTAACTATTAATAAGCACAAGCAACAGCTCTGTAAGCTTAATTAGCTTTTTGTAGTTTTACTCTATTATTGCAACCATATTTTATGGCAGCAATTTCTTCTTTCAAAGGTACAACACTCCACGTATTTAATAAGCAATAGACATTGTCCTCTGAAAACTTAACTAAAACTTCCATTGACATGAAAATCAAGAGTTAAACTTACCTTATCAGCACACATTGCCACTTTAATATCTTGTTTTGTAATCTCATAATGTCTTATATTCCGCACGTAATTCCCAACCAATTTTAAGATGTCTGCAGAAATGTATTCTAATACTGCCACTATGTAAACAGACACTTGATGGTCAATTTTGTAGCCTAGAACTTCCTGAAAATAAAAAAAATAAGCATTCCCCTGTTACTCGGCCCATGAAACACAGACCGTAGGTTACAGCTAAAACCAGAAAGTTTAAGACCCTGCCCAATAAACATTGACCACATACTCACAGTCTATTTTAGTAATAGAAACACTATAGTCTGTAGGCCTAGAGAAGACACAGTGTCATTGTAAATGCTGCTCTATTAACTGTGGAAGTGACAACAGCCAACGACCATCCCAAAAACCTCTCAATAAACATTTAGGGCTATTTCCAGAAGTTTCATGAGCATTTTCTTTGTCATGCAAAACGAAACAAGAACAAACAAATTAATAGCAAATGAGTTCTTGGGTTTGTTTATGCAATAGAAAATAAACATTTTCCTAAGTGAAAAAGAAATATATGCAACTAACTAAACCGGAACACTTCAAACTATGTAACAAACATAGATATTCCTTTTTTTTTTTACATTTTGGGCAGCATACAGACATAATATGAAAAACAGGTGTCAACTTCTAATTGCATTCTAAAAGCAAGATTACATCACTGCTTACCTTTAATAAGGGATGGATTTTTTCTACTGGGAGAGATAATGGATTTCTTCGTTTTCTCTTCTCAATAGCAGACTGAGCATCAGCTATTGCCCACTTATCAATAGGATGGGGAAAACTTTTTTGAACACGATCCTTAAAAAAAAAAAAAAAAAGGACTAAAGGGTAAATGCACAATCTGAATGAGCTTAGCAATATTGCTACATTACCAAAACGCTTGTCATTATTTAACAAAGGAATGTTTGCTAACTTTAGAACTTCAACTATAAAAGCTTGTACAACATGCATAAATTTTATCATTTTAGTACATGCTGTTCACTACATTCATAAGGCTGCATGAGAATATCATTATCATAGAACAACCTAGTGCTCAAAATTTGAGAAACGCCAGAATTCAGTTGTCATTGCAGGCACAATTTGCTCCCCTTGTGCACATGCCTGGTAATTCAGCATTTAAACACATGAATACAGAATGGTCACTGAATGAGATTATGAGTCTTCTGCTCCATCTTTACTGATCAGCATATGGCCCAGATCATATACATACAAACTAGCAATGAACATAATAGGAAAAGAGAATATCAAACAGCACCCATGTATTTTAAAACAGTGAAATAGTCTATAGCTGGACCATCTATGCCCCAGTTTATTTACTCATTCCAGCAGCCAGGGTGCTTGAAGGCATCTACACTCTCCCATGCACTGAACAACTGTCCTGCAGGAAGTCATACACAGGTCTATAGGAGTTCAAAAGCTTCACCATTTTTGGTAGTCCTGGTGTTCACAGTTGCAAGAAATCTCTATTTCTCAGATAACTTCACGTTTTTTCAGATCATAGTTCCCACTCACTGTTTCGGTTGCAAGTGCTCACTTACGTAAATATGAGCCCCGTTTGAGCAATCACAAAATGAGGAAGATGATGTTAATGACAACTTACAAAGAGCTGGTACGGGACAAGGTACCTAAATAAAAATGTTCTGACAAAAAAACTGGGACAAAATACCATTCTATAAAGCAGAGGTTGTACCAAAAAAAACCCAACCAACCAACCAAACAAACAAAAAAACACACAAAAAACCAAACCACCCAAACCAAACCTCATTCACTATCTAATAGGAATTCAACTCCCTAACATAGTCCAGCCTGCTGATTGAAAAACAGGTGTGTCCTGGGGGAAAAAATAAATGCATAAGACCACATAATTCAAGAGAGCATCATTATGCATAAACACAAATGGGGTAAATTGAGGTTGTTTGTATCATCTCAGATTCTTGCACTTCTCATCTTGACTTCACAGTCGTAAGACTCATAATGCAATGCTGTGCGTCAAGTTTTTTGTTAGCACTGTTTAAAACACAGCATCAAACAATCTTCCACAAACCTCCTGGTCTTGTGGAAGTTGCCAGACCAGAATGGTGTTGCAAAACAGGGCAGCCATTAAAGGGGACACTGGAACACTATTACAGGTGTCATCAGTGTTCAAAAGAGGAGAAAGGATGAAATTCACAAATGCTGAGCTCAGAGACAGCTCTTTTTTTTTTAAGGGGTTTTGGTTTGGGGTTTTTGTGTATGTTTTTTTGTTTGGGGCGTGTGTGTGTGTTTTCTGTTTGTTGTTGTTTGTTGGTTTCATTGTTTTGTTTTGTTGTTTGTTTTTTTCCCCATTAGTCCACTTTCTTCAGAACATGAGGAAATTGCATCTGTTTTGTTACCTAACTCAGCACAGGCAGTCCTGAACACTGGAAAACAACAGGCACACTACACACCGAGTCTGTGGCTTGGCACCAAAGTCTTCCAACCACAGTTAAGCACAAAGACTACTAAGATATCCATGGGCTTAGAAGTTTAACTAATTTGTTTCTCAGATGGAGAAACTCAGATCAAGCCCCCTTCTCAAACATCAAGCTGCTTTTCTGAGCAGATGTTGCAGATCTTTGAAAAGGCAATTGTAAGAGAAGAGGTTTCTATATAGAGGAAAGAGGTGTTTCCTCAACTCATTCTGAGAAAATGACTGAACTATTTTTGTTCAAATTTCTGGGAGGACAGGGGATGTATCAGCCTAAATCACTATGCTGAGAAAGCAGCACAAGAGCCTCAGACTAAGCAGCTATAGTTTGCATGAAATATCAGTAGGGAAAAAAGGTCTTCTGAAAGGAACCAGTCAGCTTTACGTATGCAAGTTACGGTCACCATCTGTTATACACTACTGCAGTTCAGAGGTAGATTTACTGTGCATTGAAGAACAAAATCAATTGATAGGAAAATCAGCTATTAGGTAACTCAGCAGGCTTTATGCAGAAGGTTCTGCTACATAAAGACATACTAATTATTGCTTTCCTTTTTACATAATGAAATGATTAATATATTAACTTTTCATATAACAGTTCAAGTTTATTACAAATTTGTAATAATTATTCTCTATACCTCTACATCCAGAAAACTTCTTGGTTGGGCTTGACACAACATATTTAACAGCTGGAGAATTAACTCCTCCACATACTGTAACGCATCTTCAGTAGAGGAAAGTTTAGGATGGACTTGCACCTGAACCTACAGGAAACAGAAGAATTCAAGCTTTCAGTTTTGCTCTTCCCCAAACCACATGCTTTACTTGCAANCAAACAAAAAACCCCCAAGCAAACAAACCTCCAAACAAACAAACAAACACAAAACAACGAACCCAACATGATAAAAGAACGAGCCAAACAGCCCAGAAAAATCCAACCCAAAACCACAGCTCTATTAAGGCACACCAAATGAACATGAGTGAAACACTCATCTACAGCTGATAGAAACACTAATCTCAAATGTTAAAGATACTTAAACCACTATGACATTTAATGTCAAAAAACCAGCTAATTAGTAACTGTGCTTAGCAGTGCAATTAGGAAAACAGTTTAAAAACCCTGCATATATTTATCTTTCTCCCCTAGCTCTTAAATCGTTGTTTGTACAAGACATTTTAGACATGGGGTTTTCTCCCTTTTACAACTCACTGTTCATCACTCAGTCTATAATAATGAAATACAGACCTTTTTTCACAGAGACAGCACTACAGAAACAGCAATGACTTCAGCAGTATGTAGCCTTCAAATTATTTAATCCACTCTTAGTTAGCTCTCACTAAAATAAGATTGGTTTAGAAGTTTGTTTCCACGCTGTTTTTTAAAAAATATGTCAGCCTCTAGAGTAAAAACCACTTCAAAAAAGACCACAATGTTGTCCCAGCATTAAGTGGCAGTTCAGAGGTTTTTAAAGTTTGGTCCCTATACTTGTGTGACATACTTGTATGTCATAAGTGTCTGTAAATTCTCCCTGTTATGAATCCACTGAGGCACAATCCTCCTTGCTCCTCCCATTATTTTTGCAGACAGTCATTTAACTTCTGAAACAAGCCTCCAGTATAGCTTTTCTTTGCACATCTGTAGTTCACAAAACAGCACAATTTTAACCAGTTTAAATTTCAGGTATGCAAATTTCAGGTGCCTCAGATCTTAAACAGACAGGCAGTTTAATCTCAATCCTACATCCATGGCAAATACTATGCCACAGCAAGCTGACTGTGAACTTCTGCAACACATCTTTCAAGTCCTAATTTCATCATTTTACCATTCCACTGCATGCAACTCAAAATGCCTCCAGTTTTCTCAGTCACTAACACAAGAGTTGAACCACCTTAAACCAAAACCCAACAATCTGTGTCATCCAAACGTTAAACCTATGTCTATATTCAAATAATGGTGCCATAATTATTTAATTTCATACCTGAGTTTTCATTCCTCTTCGCAGTTATAGTGAGAATTAACTGTTATGAAGTTCAAACACACAACAGCCTTAAATACAAATCAACTTGCCTACTAAGGCACACAGTTTGAAAACTTCATGTCTGGGCATAAATGGTGCTCATTTAATTGCTGTTCAGATTTAAATACGCTAGAACACGTGTTTAGTTTCTTGCAGATTGCGTACCCTTACGCAGCAGGTGCAGAAGTTATTGGTTTTTTAACTTAAAAGCACTTCGACAAAAAATAGAACAGAACTTCTCTCCATTTGACTAGCTAATGCTACTATTTTGATTATGCCAACAGTTTCATTTTTCCTAAGAACTTGACTGTACACAGCTACGGAGTGTGGTTTTGGATGTACCCGAGTAACAGCATGCCCAGAAGTCTCAACCATTATTTACAATTCAAACACTAAGATCTGAAATACTGTACAAGCTTGGAACATCTTAACACCAGAAATTACAGACTTGCAGAAGTATTCTCTTAAAGATCAGAGCTGATCTGAGCTGCCTGGAAGCCAAACTAAACAAATAAGTATTACACTCTCCCTACAGTATACTCTAGCACTTTGTATTTCCAGAAGTGTTAAACAACTAAGTCAATCCGACAGTAAAAATACAGAGCATGATAAACCACATTGATGAAGAGCAGCTCTATTTTCTTCTCCACTTAGAAAACAGACTGCAGACTGAAACAGCCTTAACACAACTTTTCTGGTCTGTAACACAGAGTCTATAGGAGTAAGAAAAAACAAACAAACAAAAATAACACATCAGGCCATGACCTGAAACACTATCCATAGCCAGCCAAAGCAGAGTCAACAACAACCTACTCCTAGTTCAGGAGATAAAGTTCCAAACATTGCTCCTAAGCATTTACGTCTGGGCAGCAACTACATCATTCTTCTCAAAGGCCATAGTCTTCTGGCACTATCAAGCTCTACTTTAGTAGAATATCCACCTCAGCAGAGGAAAACATCATGAGGTACTATTGGCTTGACAACGTAGTTTATCTATATTAGGTTGGTAGTAAATAAGCTTCATTGCTACTTAAGTGAGATTTAGTATCATTTAGGGTTCAAAGATGCACATGCAAAAGAAAACAACTAGACTTAACAAGCAAAATTACAGGATAGCTTGGTGTACAATTATCATAGAAATGTGTAATTTTAGTATCTGCACTACTATAGTACCTAAAAGCTCAGATGAAGAATGAAACAGTGTTATTTGAGGGTACTCAAAGCAAGTCCCAAGAAGCCCATTATCTTGATGGAAGACGGGGTAAGATGCAAGATTTAGTAACAAGACAAGAAATGAGAGCGGCTGTCGGCATACACTGTCACGTGACCAATTTCAAAAAAGATTAAGTTACCCGGGGGTTTCCATCTTTCTCATAAAGTCAGCTCAGATTTTAAGTTAAAAAACTGGGCCACCCTGCCTTATCACCCATGAAAAGGATGAATATGGCTTGAATCCCACCAGATCCTTCACAGTCCTATGTTAGGAATACACATAAAAACTTCTGAAGTGCAGTGATGTTTAGATAAGATTCTTATCTAAACATTTAACCTCTCATTTATAATGACAGAACCCATCCCTTCCCTCTTACACACAAAAAAAAGTCCATTCTAAGATAAAGGAAATTTGTGAAAAGATCTTAAGCTGCTCTTTTAGTAAAGCTTCAATTCTTTGAAACACCCCAGCAAATTCTAATGGGCAAATACAATCTACATAAGATACAAATCCCTGCCTCCATGGCTCTGTTTTCACTCAATTCATTTGATGACTTTTTTGAATGTTCAATCTTCTCAATCTTTTTTAATTCCCAGAAGAGAAACAACCAGGATTGTCTTTATTTGAAGATAAGCAGAGCCAGCATTTCTTAAACAGTTTTTTATGCTCTGTTGAAGAATACAAGCAGAGACAAGCAGTGTCTGCTCAAGAAAATTCATAGCACTTCAGAAAAATCCTATGATATGACCACTTGGCTTTTTTTTTTTTCTTCCCTTAAAAGCAACAAGAGCAAGAAATTTTTATCAGGAATGGAAACAGCTTAAAAATTAGGTAGCCATCATAAATCTAAACTACCAGAAAATGTCAATGAAACCAATTTTTAAAAAGTGCTTAATGAGTAATACGAAGATAAATACATCTGATCTTACTTGATAAACCTTAGGAACTTAATTCATTTAAAGCTTTCTCAAATCATTCCCTTCAAACTCTACACAATAAATTATAATATAAACACTCCCACAAACCTCATGGGAAGCAGTAAGGACCAGACCAAGCCCAGAGACAAGTTTCTATTAAAGGACTACAGAATGAACAGCTCCGGCTTACACAGAGGCTTGGTCTCCTACGGGTCCAACGCAACAATTCCCAGGCTGGTCACAAGGTGACCCAAACCAGAGTCAAGACCAACAGCAGCACATTCTGCACTAGAAAGAGGTATTTGATAAGAGATAAGAAAACTCGTACAGTGAATTTAACAGTATTAATAACAACATTATTAACTAAACCACACTTCCTCAGCAAGAGTTTTCAGTTACCTTTTCCTCACACAGCCATGAGGAAAAGCCTAATTTATGTCGTCAAGCTGAAAAATTCCAACTTAAAATGAAAAAACCTCTCAAAGACTTCTTAAAGCATATTACAAAAAAACACCAGCATAATGCTCTAAAATCATCATTAACAATCAACGCAATCAGGTTTGCAGCTCTCTAAATACAGAAAATACCAGAAAAAGCCTATGTGTGAAAGGCTGCAGAGAGAACAATACTACACTAAGTCCCATCAGGAGCAGCAAAAGCTCCAGCAGCTTCAGAAAAGTGCATAACAGAAGGAAATCATTCTAAAGCTACGTAATAAACTGAAATAAAAACAAAGCATCTACTGTTGTTTAGAGATAATTTTTTTCACACGTGGGCAAGACTACACACCTACTGGTATTCTGGCAAAAAGTCACAGCATGAACCCAAACCAAACACCTGCTAAAGAAAAACTGCACTCCACTGCTGAGTACAGGTACCACCACGCTGCCAGTCTTCCTTGGTGGCAGCTGAAGTGCTTGTAAGAAAGTGTCTAAAGGAAAAATCCCATCATATTTACCACAGCACTCTGAATAATAAAATGGAAGAAGCTGAAATGAGATAACAGGTCAAGCTGTTTTCCAAAGCACTATCAAGAGAGGGTGAAACTTCACTGATTATAAGCGTTTTTCTAAGCCTTGTCTAAACCTAAAATTTTCTAAAGCTTCGCAGACAGTTTATTCAATGGATTACCAGTAGAAATGACTTGACAACAGAGCAGGTTCTTCTAAGGGGGTAGGGAAGAATTTTCTTCACTTCAGTAACCTCGAAAGTCTTCACTAGTATAATAACGCCTATTTTGACTCAACATATCTTTTGTTAAGCTCCCTTCAATAACTACCAAACTACTGACAAGCAACTGCTCATCACTAAAACACTCCAGGATGAAAAAAATTTATGAACAGCTTATATGTATGAGTGTTCTCATAGTGCAAATACTCCATAAAAAGATTTTTTCTTCTATTCTTGCACATCTCTGCTGATATGTGGCAACCCTGCCCAAGGTCTGTTGTCTTGATCAATTAAAAATCCAGTAAATTAAACCAAATACAAATGTCTTGGATCCAGACTTCAGCAACAATTCACTGAGGCCACAAGACTCAGATTTTTGCTAACATGTCCCTTGATGTATCAAGGGAGCAGTACTACACTCTACCAGTGAGCAAATGAAAAAACTTACAGTAAAGTTTTGAACCATAGAAGGATCTTAACTTTATCCTCCACAGTCATCAGAAGGATAGAAAACCCAAGCGACGAGCTCAGGATGTTCTACATCTGCAGTGAAGCAATGTCAAGAATAAGCAGTGCCATTCCAATTAGCAAGTGGTAACTGGACTGTCATTGATTCGAAGAACTAGTTAATTAAAAGTCAGGTAGAAATATCTTTGTCAACCATAGCTTCCTGAGCACTCTGTAGTCACTGAAGCAGCTTTTCTTGTCTCTTTTGCTCTCTGAGAGGTACAGAAGACTGACTATATGACACATGGAGTACCTGGAAGCACGCTGTCTGGAACAGTTTCTTTAACTCAGGAAGCCAATCCCCCTCAGCTGTCAAGCCACACCAGTCCAATCATTTTTCTTAATCATCGAGTCACTTAAGGTATCAATCAGTAAGGATGACACACTTTCTACTGTAAAAACCAACGTATCAGGGAAGAAGAAAGTCATAGGCATGCAGAGAAATTCTCACTGCACAAACAAGAGTTATACAAGCAAGACGTTTAGGAAAAACTATCCAAAAGGTTATGACCAGAACAAAGTGTATAAATTCACTAGTGAAGGAACACCAATGTTGGAAGAGGTGTCACTTTGCAAGTGTCCCTTTTGAGACTGTTTTTCAAGGTGCATTAAAAGCCATGTATCTTCATCTCCAGCCACCCAAGAGCTCAGGTGTTCATGTGTCTTGAATCCTTCGTCTTCAGCGCCAGCATCAAACCTTCTGTCCATCTCTGCAACTACAATTTCAGACACCAGCTGCTATTCTTACTTCCTTTTCTTGTACCTCATCATCACAATTACTGCCTTTCGACAGCAACCGAGGATCTTTGCAACATTCCTCTTTTGCTGCTTCAAAATAACAGTGACCAGGCAGAGAAGCATCTCAGTACACATTATCTTCTCCCTAATTGAGTGCACTGGAGTCTTATCTTGACAGCATCTGAAAGAGAATCGGAAGAAAAGGGACTACATTATGATCTGAATGGTACAAGCTGCTTTTCGCAAATGCAGCTGTTCAATGCAAATACAGTTCCACTGTTAAGGTTCATGTCTAATGAAATACAAGGCATGCTCTCCTAAGAGTCTGTTGATGTAGGAATAGATTTATTCTTACTACATATTCTTGGTTTTGTTGCTTGATTAAAACAACAACAACAACAAAAACCTTAATGAAAATAACTAATTGGAAAAAGAAAGCTATTTACAATGATTGAAAAATAGGCATTTTTTAAGAAAGTGATTCCAAGGCTGCAGTTTGAACTCCGAATTACAAGCCAACTCACAGTTACAAAAGGGCAATGGCATCTTAATGATTCAGTCCACATGTGGGAGCGTTCCCCAAAAGCTGCAAACACTCCATCCTGGTATATATGCTTTAACAATGTTAAATACCACTGTCCTCATCAGAGATACTAATTCAACATAGTTCTTCCCAAACTATTAAGTCTCGTGTCCAGCTAAGCAGGAAATCACTACAGTCCTGTTTGTCCATCTAGCTGGTTTCAAGGTGGAGTTCAGAAAGCAGCTTGCTGTCACTACCTGAGAATGAGTATCAGCATCTGGTCAGCTAATGGGGGAAAATGAAGGACAGGTTCTCTAGCAACAACAGGGCATACATGAGCTTCAGATAATCTGACTCCTACTGAGATAAGATGTTCTAGCAATTCAGCAGACAAAGCCACGAGGCACTTGTCTCTGTCCAGGACAGTTCTGCCCTTTGACCTCACTGGCATACGCTGCCAAATCTCTAGTAGTTCCACATGCTGGCCTGCAGGTACAGCTCAAGTCCTTGGAGAGCAGAGCAAGAGGTCAGTGTCTTAAACCCACTGCCTGCAAAGCTGCAGTACCACACCTGCCTTGTGAACAACGACGAAAGATCGTCAAAGCAGGTATGCTGAAATGTTCATGGTTTTACCTGCCACCTATGACAGGTTCATTACTTTAGGGGAACTTTATCAGGGCTAAACACCCCAGCCAACACTACTTGTACCTGTGTAAGTTAGTTAAACACCCAGTTTGGTTTCTCCGTTCATTAAGAAGCCATTAGGATAATAATTCAATATTTTCATCTGCTATTTAATTTTCCTGTAACTCAAGCATTTGGTTGTTCAGTAATGACAATATGGATAGATTTTTCATTTCTACCTTCACAGGGACAGCAATAGTAAGCAGCAGAAGACTGTGCTTCTGGAGCAATAGCCTGAGAAAAGAAAAAGGTGGTGATTTCATGAAGAACTGAGGTTGAAAGACTTAACACCCGCCAGACAGTTGCACGTTTGAGTGTGAAGCCTTCAGAACTAGCTACATCTCACTCCTGCCACCCCTCTACCCACAGTAAGAAATACAGCAGAGCACACAAAACCAAGACAACTATACCTTGCAGGGCCAGTTTGTCATCCTGGGTAGCTTGTCATCGTCAGCTTTCTCTGTTGACTTCAGACTCCAGAATTCTTTTTTCCCCCTAAGGAACTTAGCCAACTCCTTTGGCAAGCATCTCTAATGCAGGGTGACTCCACAAATGGCTTCTCCATTGGGAAGAAATCTTGCTCTTCAGATGTAGCGAGTAATTCCAAAGTCTTAGCTCACACTTGCCTCAAATCCTCACTCTATATCCTCCAGCAGTTAGCACTGAGCCTCATTCAAAATTTGACAACACTCTGCTACATCATGGAATAAACCATCCTCCACAGGAACAGGCTGTCCCTGGCTGAGATCTTGGTTCGATCCAGTTTCCAAGCAGGTTCCAGTCAGACAGTCGTCCAAGTGCTTCCAAGCACCACAAGAAGCAGTGAGTTGTACGGTTAGTGCAGAAGTTTCAAAGACGTGATTACTGATCAGGGATAAGACATTAACAGTACAGATGAGACAAGCAAGAAGACTTCCAAGGACTGGATGAAACAGCACAGTGTTGGAGGCCTCAAGGAGCACACCCAGAAAAGCAAAGCAATACATTGCAAGAGGAAATCAAGAAGAAATACTGAACCAGTACAACTGCAACACTTGACACTTCAAATCCATAGTGGAGAATTCAATAGTTCAACTAGCCCCAGGAGCAAGTTTTCTATGCAAAAGTTGCAATTAATCATTGTAACTAGACAGACTCATGAAGTGTTGTTGTGTACGACTAAAAAGCACCAAGTTCTGCAATTTGAAGCCAGTTCAAGCAACGGTGTCAGAAACCTCTTGTTTCTTAAGCCTTCTACTTTCTGGGCTCTTGCTGCACAAGTTGAAGAGAAGCCCTCACCATTTTTTCTCTCTTCCAAATAAATTCTTTTCACACCACAGGCACAAGCTTCACCATTATGAGGGAGCAACACTTGCTGGTTTGTCCTAATGAAGCCTTCTCAGCAAAAAGGCACTTAAGCTAAAAGAAGCTTCACTAAAAGTCATTAAGCCTGAACACTAATTAACCAAAACTCTCTCAGAAGTTCCTCATAACGATCCCCCCCAAGACGTGTCACTGCTGGGCACTAAGGTAGCCCAGCAGAAACCCACAGCAGCACTACTTGCTTCCTTCTCGTCGAAGGGGAGGCCAGGACCTGCCTGTCCATTAACCAGCTTTTATCCACCCCGCTCCGCCTGTCAGAGCATCCCCCAGCGCGGCTCCGAGCGCCGCGCGGGGCCGCCCGGCCTCCCCTCCGCGGCACCCGCCGAGGCAGGCGCCCGGCCGGCAGGATGGCAACGACCGATCCCCAGCGAGGCCTACAGCCACTTCCGGAGCGCGGGCCGCCCCGCTG
>VWYH01005189.1:966685-1079279 GCA_013399365.1 Pampusana beccarii | reverse complement strand
CCCCGGCGCCTGCCCTCGCGCGCACAGCTGGCGGCCGCGGCGCATGCGCGGCTCAGCGGCGCCCGCCCTGCCCCCCTCCCCGTCCGCTCAGCGCCGGCTGCGCCTGCGCCGCACCGGCGCCTGCTAGAGGCCTTCCGGCCCCGCCCTCTCCGCCGGAAGGGACGTCACGAGGCGGCCCTTCCCCTTCGACCTACCTGTCGGCGGCAGGCGCCGCGCGGTTCTGCGGCAGCCGGTGAGCGGCCCTGCGAGGGTCCGGTCCGGTCCGGTCCGGTCCGGGCGCTGGGCAGCCTTTGGGACCCCTCGGCCGCACACGCCAGGCCGCGGGCCCTGCCCGCCCGAGAGGGACCGGCAGCGGCGGGGCGGTGGCCCCGCACAGCCCTGCGGAGGCGCGGGGAAGAGAGGGGCTTTGGATCCACAGCAGAGCCCCGAGGAGCTGTGCTGGGGTGAAGAGAAGCTGCTAAATTAATGTATACTGTGATTAAGTTACAAAGGACGTACCCATCATTAACCAATTGACATGGTAAATGCTTTCTGACCACCTGCAAAACGAGGGGGTATTTTTCAAGTTTTAGATCCTTCTGCATGACAAGAGAGAGGCAGATTAAGTGATACATTGTTTAGAAGCAGAGTGCTTAGCTTTAACTAATAATTAATAGATGCATTGTAAGTAAGAATAATTATAACGTAACATTATCAATTATATCTCAGTATACATGTATGTCAAAATCTTCGAAAATTCTAACGCATATATAATAATTATGTGAATATAAGCAATGCAAGAGCATCCAGTCTTTGGAGCACTGATGGAGGATGATCCCCAGTGTTCCCCAGCACCGATAAAGAATGCTGCTTAACAGTATAATTGGCTCTGCTATTAAGTTTATTTCTCTGTTTCAGGGGCAGGCGCGGCCTTGCAGCCCCTCTCCCAGCTGGTGCCTCTGTGGATGCACTGCAGTGATGCCCCAGGGCTGTGCTCCGTGTGGGTGGTGACTGATCCCACTGGCAGCTTTGCACCAGCCAGGGTGGCCTGGGGCACAGAGACGTTGTCTGCCTGTGACAACTGTTTGCTTGGAGCTGGAGGCACAGGGGTGGTGTTGCTGTTTCCTGGAGAGCTGTCACTCCCTGTTTGAAAGACACCATCATCTCACATGGGGACCAAGATCAGAGATTATAAATAAAGACCCCATTCAAGCAGCACAAGAACAGCCTCAAGTGTGAAAGGAAGCTTGGTTATTGGAAAAAAAGGCCAGAAAAAGCAAAACCACAATGCAAATAAAGCCCAGAACTTTAAACAGGACAAAGTCCACGGTGGTCTCCAGCGCCTGGCAGGGTAGAGGGAGGAGGACGATGCTGGAGGTAAAAAGCTGACCTTTTGCTCCGCTTTGCAAGGCAACGGGCCAGGAAGAGCCCAAGGGCTAGAACAAGAAATAATGAGCTGCTGTTGGGGAGTACAGGGAGGGAGATAGGTGTGTGAAAGCCTTCACTGGCCACGGGAAGGAAGATTTAGGACCAGTTTCCCATCTGGGAGGAGAGCGAAGTACCTGTGCAGATTACTTGGCCAGAGACTGCTGAGTCTCTCTTCATCTCAAGGGCTGGTCACGCAGACACCTGTTTGGAATGGTATTCATGTTGGGAGATTCACTTAATTTGTGAAGTGCTCTGAGGACAGAAGATGTTCTTGAAACACTGAGCAATACTTTAGCAGGTAATGGATGGAGCCTCTCAGAAAAAGCTGTCTTAACCCTGCAGCTCCGCCTCAGGTATTTTTCTTCCAGACAGAACTGCTGTCTGAAGGAGTCAGATTTCTGCTTTGACAGTACTGGAACAAGGATGACAGGCAGGAATATTCACGTCTCAGAGCTATTTGCTTGGTTTAGCAGCCTGCCTGCGTGTTCAGAGACACCATCACAGCCTCTCGTAGACTGTGGAGCTGTTGCACTTGCCTTATGATGGAAAATCAGTCCGATGAAGTTTAAATCTTCATCTGCTCTCAAGTATGTGCAACACTGGGTGTAAAACTGCACCAGTGCTGTGCTCTGCTCTGCAGCCCCTCCATTTGGAGATTAAGGTGCTGGGGCTCTCAAGTACCGATGAATGGCCTGCAGCATCTCTTTCCTTCAAACAAAACAGTGTTGGGTAATGTGAGACTGCAGGCACCGCGTTCAGCCAGTTCAAACTTTGGGTAAGGCCACAGGACAGTCTGAGCCTGCACTCTGTCTCCACCAGCTAGATGGCCTTCCTCACCTGGCCTTCAGTGCTCTTTCAGTGCCCCATGCCTGGGTGTGTCCTGGGTTTACTGCTGCTGACAGGGAGGTGAGCTCCTCACTGGCGTCTACCTGATCACACTCACTTTGCCACATGTAGGGGTGCGGTTTTGTTTGGAAAACAACTGAACAAGACAGAACTATCTCCAGTGCTGTCTGAGGAGCTGTTGCTTCACTGCTTGTGGCAAATAAACCAGCCTGTATGGCACGGTGAGACAAGTCCCCCGAGTCCACTGAAGGGCAGAGCACACCTGAGAGCTGCTGTTCACCCAAAGCTTCCTGGCCCAGGCTTTGTGTCCCATCCGTGATGGCGAGCACAGGCAGGGGAAGCGCAGTCAGACACGGGCGCTGGTGGTGACCACATCTGCATGTCCCCATCTCCAAGGTGAGGATGTTTGAGGACGTGGAGGAAGGACTGCAGCATCCCGGGTGCTCATTACTGTGCAAGCTCTTGCAGGGAAGAGCACAGAATTAAAACCTGGGGGCTGCTTTCGTAGGGATGGAGTGACAGAGGAGTTGAGTCATGAGGGGATAGAAGCAGCTCAGTGGCATGGGGAGGTGCAGGGTGGCAGGCAGCGGGATGACCTGCCTTGACATCAAGTGAAGAGGAGACTTGCTGCCGTTGCTGTCAGAAGGAGTAGAAACCAAAGGCCACAGCCAATGTAGTGGTGGCTTTACAGGGGTGTACAATGTCTGTGGGTGGCACGAGAACACTCGAGACCCCTGAGTGCTGCTGGAGGAGGGAGAGGAGGATGAGGTGGAGGGTCACAGCAGCCCTTTGCCATACTGTTCCGAGGGCTGGCCAAGCAACAGAGGCTTGCAACAAGTGACAGCACCCCTTTGCCCCCAGCAGCTGCTGTGGAGAATGTGAGGAGGCACCACCAGGAGGGACTGCCAGGAGATGGTGAGGTAGTCCTCCATTCAGCCTGAAAGACACTGCTAGCAGGAGCTGCCTGTCAGAGCGATGCAAAGGGAACCCGAACGTGTTGAATTTAAATTAGCTCTGAAGGGAAAATCTGCACCCAATGAGATGCTGCCCAAGGAGATAAGATGTCCTCTAGCAACAGTGATGCAGCTGTATTGCAGAGGATGACACTGAGCAGACAGCAAACCCAGCATTGCTGTCCACAATGAGGATCTGACAGCCCACCAGGGTCCATGCCACCAGACACATTCCCCCAGCTCCTTCTGCACCCGTCAATAGATGACACAGGCCTGGAACGTGACTCACTGTAATCCATATTTTAGATCTATCTGGAATGGTTTTGCCACATTCACTAGTTTTACCAGCTTTTTTCCCCATCTTTTCCTGTAGATTCCTTCAAAAAGCAGCAGTGGTCTTCATAAAGCTGAACTCCATGGAGCATAAGAAAACCCCCCACCTGGGGGACACATCCGTCCCCATCACTGCTCATAGCATTGCTGGGTTCCCCCAGCCCCATCGCAAGGTCCCAGTGACAAAGCTACAAGAACAGGCAGGCAGCAACATGGGCCTCACCTCGCACAGCTCTTGGTTTCAAGGGCAGTGGGACGCAGAACTTGAACCTGAACCCTGCCTTTTTCAGGTCACCAGATCCTGTTTCTGACAGGGGCAGGCAGCATTGTATGGAGAAATGTGCAAGAACAGGATAAGAGCAGTGTTCATTCCTATCCTCCTAGCTTCCAGGAGCACTTCTGCAGTGGACCCAAAAACCCCGGCTTCTTTTTTCTCTAAGAAAGCTCAGTGTGGACTGAGACCCGAGCTCATCCCCTGCACCGACCAAACTTTGCTGGCAGGTTGGTGGACGCCCCATCACGACACGCTTCTGCCTCTTAGCGGCAAGGACCTCCAGCTCAGAGGAGAGAGAAAAAGGGAAGCCACACAGGTTGTTAGAGAAGCTGCATCAACTAGCTGTAGGCAAAAGTCTTGCTCTAACCTCATGCTGTCTGTGACTCCTGTCAGTCAGCCACATGCAGATCACTGTCTTACATCAGGATGGGGGTGGTGGAAGCTCCCACCGAGCATGGCTCAAGGAAACTTTCAGTTTATGGCAACTGCACATCTGGCAAAAGAGACCTTTTTTGCTCTACCAGACATCCAAGCTCCTGAGCTCAGCTGAGGGCAGCTGCAAGCCAAGGAGCTGAGCAGCTCCAGGTGGGGGAGAGGCAGTTTTATAGCACAGACCCCAAATCCTGCAACATGACCATTCCTCAAAAAGCAGGAATCCTTCACTTCCTTCTCATCTTTCAAGCTAGAGACCAACATGTGGAAAGCAAAGCTGTCCTGGTTATAGAGACAGATTTGAGACAAGCCTGCCCTACCATAATGCCCCTCTTTTTGCACGTGCCATTACCCTGTCCTCTTTATTTTTAGCTCTTCTAGCTGCATCCCAGCACGCATCCTTGTACCCAACATACTCAACCAGAATAAAACCCAATAATCCCATAGCTCCTGTTGCCTGTAATTCAGCAACAGCCCAACAGCCCCAAACGCCGAGACACTTGGCCGCAGCTATTGCAGAAACCCCACAGGAGAAAGCGTGTTTATAGCACATCAGCTATACTGTACTTGGTTAAAATTCAGCTACTTTTTGCACATCAAAGTAAAGCATAGTCCATGGGAGGCAGGATGGAGATCCCCCTTGGGTGGCAACACAAACATGCTGTGAAACACACACAAGTTCTCGCCTTTTTCCGAGAACTCAGCTTCTCAGGCTCGTGTTAACCACCTCTCCCACAGGGCGGATCTGAGGTTCAGTGTAAGGAAACAGAAGAGATGGGGCCAGCAGAGGCAGTGAGCTTGTGTCCCATAAGCAGAAAAAAAAGCCCTGCTGAAAAAAACCACCAAAAAAAAAAAACAAAAAAAAAAAAAACAAACACAAACAAACAAAAAAACCCCAAAACATAGTAGTTTTGCAGTCAGAGGTAGAAAAGTAGGTGACGGGGAAGAAATCTAACAACCTGGAACCTGGACTTATCTCAGATACATATATCCACTGCCTAAAGGCCAAAAGGGTAAGAACATCTACCTCAAGTGCTCGCCTAAACTGAGTTAACTCCAGTGGTCTGACCATTCATACATTCAGAAATGCCCAGCTTCTGTGTTTGGCACAAACATTTAATAGCAGAAGTCAAAGCTTGGTATGTTCCATTTTAGTCTTACGTGGAAAATTAGTGCAGATGGTAATCTAATTGTACAACAACATGTTAAAAAAGTTTATTTTACATTATATACATTAGAGAACATATTTCAAAGCATTACGAATCACAACAATAACGCAGGCCATAAATCACTTTAAATTTAGTTTGGTTTTAGTGTATATTATCACAATAAAATATAAAGAACATATACAAAAAAGGAGTCAAAACGTGTGCATTTTGCTAAAACTTGGCATTTACATACTCCATTGGAAAACAGCAATCAAAAATACTTCTGATCAAAACTAAGCTCCTGTGATGTGTAGTAACCATTGTATTGTTTGAATGAGGTAGTAACTAAATTATTTTGGCCATGTGTTAACATCCTAAAATCAAGAAAAGTGTGAAAATGGTTATAAGGCCAAAAAAAGTCAAAATGACAACATATTTGAGCCATTTCCACAATGTGGAATGTTGCTCCTTTTCATTGTGATGTGAGACTATGTAGTAACATGAACAGTAATACTCATTTTTATCATTGCATACACTAATAATTCAAACACCTATTGCAGTGTTACAGCCAGGTACCACTAGTCTGGGACTGACACCCATCCAGAAGGTATTGTTTTCAAGCATAGAGAAGTAATTGTAAGGACAGTTTTAATTAAATATAAAAATACAGGTGTTTAACTGGTTTGTTTCACAATGAAAACTACCCAAGTAAACTAAAAAAAACCAAACTTTGAAGCCCAAGTCATAACCACGAAGTCACAGCTTACTTTTGTGACTAAATACATCACATCTCAATGCGTTGTGCAAACATGAACACCAGTGTGTTGCATCAAAATTAAAACAAGATTGTAATCCGATTACAGCCTTGGTTACAATTTCTAAAAGTTAAGATTTATTTGTATTAGTAAATTACATATAATAAAATACAATAGCGTAGTTAAATGTACTATATTTGTTGCTAGCATCCCACTTTATAATAAACACATGAGAAGTCCTTAAAATAGTACCCGGATTTCTTTTTTGCGTCCTCAGTGACTTTTACATCTGTACAGGTAAGACTCTTGTACTTCACAGGAGGATCTCTATCTACAGAAAGTCAGTGTAGGTCTTCAGCAAGAAGTTTCACTGAAAAATACTGCATATGTACAAAGATTACATAACAGTAAATTAAGCACTTCTGTGGTATCATAATGCTTATGTGTCTATACCACAAACAATTCTCATCTTCCTCTCATGCCACAATAAATTATAAAGTAACTGAAGTCGGGTTACTGGAGCTTTTGTGCAATTTCAGCCAGCCGTGCATGCTGCTGGAGCAGGAGTGTTCTCCGGTCAGGTGAGCTGCCTGCCATCCGCTGTTCTCAGTAACTGTTCTCATGCCCTGCCAGGATATATAAGTTGCTGTTGGCTGTTGGGTTATCTGTTGGCCTGCTCTCCAACACCACGACCCTAAAATAAAAATGAAAAAGCCACAACATCAAGTAAGCCTTCATTTAAAAACATCCCTGGATACAACTGTAAATATTATTTCCCAGGATCCATCTGACTGGAGGTCACTTCTCTTCCCCTGGACGCCTCTAATCCAAAAGCCGCTCAAAAGCAAGGCCAGCCTCAAAACTTGCTCAGGGTCTTGTCCAGGCAAGGTGTCCCAGGATCTCCCACTGCCTCTCCAGGCTCCTACTACAGTGTTTAATCATCCTCACCATGATGTTTTCCCCCTTTTTATCAGCTGGAATTTCCAATGCCAAAACGTAAGCCTGTTGCCTCTCATCCTTCCAGTGGGGGCTTCTGAAGAGGGTCCATCATTCCTCCACTGCCTGAGCTTGTGCTTCCCAGAGCTTTGCAAAGCTAACCCATTCATCAGGCTCCAGTTCTGGAAGTCGCTAGTCTGCCCTTTGCCACTGGATGTGACAGATGACAAAAGCTGACTCTTCTGTCAGCATTTCTAGTCTCTCCCTGAGCCTATGTAACCTAAATCCACAGAAACTTCCTCCAGTTCTGAAAGTCCCAGAGACAAAGGCTTCCAGGCTTAGAGAGTCCTGAAGGAAAAGACTGCTATATGCAGAATCGTCTCTCTTATTCTTTTCTCACCGTCTGCTTTTGGCCAGCACTGGAGACAGGAGATTGGGTTAGCTGGACCTACACTACAACTGCAAAGACCATAAGGGATGTCCTAGATCAGACCTCTCTCAAAGTGGAGAAATTGGCAGTCACAATTCTGTTTCACAAACTATTTGAGGGTTTTTGTGTGTGTGTGTGGTTTTTTTGTTTGTTTGTTTTTGTCCTCAGGCAAGAACTATTAAAACTGCTAAATGGACCAGGATGTTCACAATTGATTTCTCCTCCACAATGAAGGAAGAATGTGGGAAATTCAAATCCATATATTGTGCATTCACCCAAGGAGAGGCTGCTTCCTTCAAAACTATCACTCAGAAAACCTACCCTCTGCTCAATGTGCTCCACAAAGGGAATGGCACCTCATGCCACAAGGCATTTGCTGCTCACCAGGAGAAAGCGACATGCAAGCTCTTATCAGACTGATGTCAGTTTTTCAGCTTCTCAGAACCCCAGTTCCTATGAACTGTCTAGGAAATTACATATGTTACTGGAAAAAGTTTTCACAGCTCAAGCACATATTAAATATGACAGAGCTGCAAGTAAAACGGTAGCTGAAGAAATATGAATTCAAGTTTATTGCAGTGCAAAGTATTTAAACATTGACTCAGCCTTGGGAGATTACTAGTGCAAGCCAGACACAGATTAACTGTATTTGGGGAAGAGGACATTTTTCCAAGGCAGTGATTTGCAATGTCATGCTCCATTGAGAAGTCAGACTCCTTTTTAAATGGAGCTGTGCTGCTGTCTCTCAACAACTAAGAGAAATGACATAATAAAGCTGAGCTCCACACATACCTCACTGGAACAGACAGAGTAAAACCCTCAGGTCAGAGATGAGTATTACTTACAACTACCCATTACCAAAAAGCTACCACATATTGCACACAGGGCAGAACCCTCAACCCCCAGCCAGCAATAATTGCTGGTAATGAGCCAATAAAGCCACAGCACCATTCACTGCTGTTCATGTTATGGACTGTGCATTAAGCCTGGAGAAGCAGAAAACAGGGAAAACCTTGGGTTGGTGAGAGGCTTTTTTGGTAGTTCTAAGATGCCACAAGAGAGTGAGTTTATTACAAGTGGCGTAAGACAGAGGCAATTCTCAGAAGAAAAACTAAAGCCTATCTTTGCACTTCATAGGAATATAGTACTGGTGAAACCGTGTTGTCAGGACGCACTCCCCAGAAGATAAAATATCTGATGTTTTCGTGGCTGTTACAGAAGTACGAAGTTCGACAGCAGGGCAGAGAAAGTTGAGGAAGTCAATGACACTCCTAAAATAGCAGTTACTGATTCAGCAAGCTGGTATCTGATGGGTCAGAAGGACACAGTGTTAACGTCCTGCAAACCAGACACCAAATACCAGCTACGCTGCGAATTACCAAAAGCTCTTACAAGACCTAAGCTGTCATGTTGAGAGGACAACGGTAGAGTTCCCTTCTGGGGATGAAAGTGAGATATTTACATTTTAAAGTATTTTTTGCATTTGTCTCAAGAAGTAGATCTTGATGAGCTACCGCAGCAAAGCATCTGACAGTAAAGATTTCACCAAGTTAAACAAAAGAGTTACAGCACAAAAAGGAAGACACTCCTGGAGATTGTGACTGCAGCCAAGCAGGAGCTTGCTGGCATGGCTGAGTACTTCTGGAAGCCCACAAACACTTTTAGATTTTTTTTTTTTATTTTTTTTTTTTAAGAAAGAGAAGTAAACTTGAAGGGCTGAAAGGTAGATGCGCACAAAGGAATGAATAATATGGCTAAAAAAGGAATCACAAGAAACAAGCAAAAAGAACTTTTACAATGTAGGAGGAACACACATTCTTCTATTTTAGCATGCCATGTCCACTTTTCTTCATACCTGTCAGATCCCAGAAGCCTGAATATCCTTGTGTTATCAGAAATTTCTTGTGTGATCTAGAGAAAAAGAGAAAATAATTTACTATGTTACCAATTTACTACTCATTTAAATCAGCTAGAGAATTTAATGCAACTGTCAAATGAGATCTCAAAGTTTTATGTAATTCCTGCCACATCATGTGAATTCCTCTAGTAGCAACTGCAAACACAACAGCCGTGCTCAGAACTGCACAGCATCCAGTCTACTAGTGCAATTCTCTGTACAGCCATGACTGAAACAGGCAGTTGTAGGGTGCAATTTGTCTCACTCTAGAGCAGATATCCAAAACGAGTCAAGTAAATCACACATAAACCACATTTTGTTGAAATTCTGAATCATAGTAATGATACAGTAGGTTCTTATTCTGAAAACCTTAAGAGAGAAACAATCTAATTTGTGATGCTCATGTATATTGTGAAAAGAAAAAATAGTAGTTTGACATTTCAGACTTGTGCAATAGAGCTCTGTTCACCACAGGTGAATTGTACTTGTGTGATATATCTTTATGGTCACATGAATACCTAAGCACCAAAGAAAACATCACGTTAATCAACCGAAGCACATTCTTGAAGAGAGATTCTTCACTCCTTCCCAGTTCCTAGTAGCATTATCTGACTTAGTGAATTCACTTATGCCACAGAGAACTTGCAACAGAATTTTAATTCAAAACAACCAAGTCCCCCACTTTGTTAAGAAAAGGGCTTCCTGCTTGCTGTGGGGCTGAGTCTGCAAATTGGCGCAAATTTCAAGCTTCCTGTCTCAGAATTCACACAGTTCCCTGTTTCATTCTTCCCACTCAATCAAACCACCGTGGAAGGTCATGGTTGTGGAAGAAAATAACTTTGCAAGCAGCTCAAATCATCCCAAATTAGACCAACTGATACAAGATTAGGGAATCTGAACTAATAATGTCTTCAAAGACAGACAGATTGCAAAGTTAGGTTGGTCAGGTTTTTGTCCCATGTAGCAGCTTCCTACATATTACATAGCATAGATTACCTCAAAAATAATGAATATGGTAGAGATTTGAGTCTGGTAATGCAAGCTTTTCATATTAGAGATTAAAATGACTGGGTTTTGTTTTTTCTTCTTCATAGCTGTGGCTAGTAAGGACAGCCAAGAGAGGTAAGGCCCGAGAGCTTACCCTAGATATGTTCTACAGATAAAAAGTTTTGGGGTGGCTTGTTCTCTGACAGCAACTCAGTTCTGCCTTCTGTTCTTCATTTAGGCACTGGCTTTGGCTTGACAATAACAAAGCAAGAAGACAGCAAAGACAGCGTTCCTTGTGCTTTACATAAATAAAATACAGCATCCACTTGTGCTGCAGCACTTTAGGTCATGTCCTCTAACAACTGGACCAGAGCTACTGAGTGCCAATGAGTGGAGGAACCCTCTGAGCCCTGCAGAATGCTGCCAGCAGGAGTCTGGAGCTGGAGAAGTGCCTGGCAGTGTCATCTCATCCTCTTGGTCTGTGCTAACAGCAGGGTGCTGCAGTTCACCATTATGAGTTCTTGGGAGAAGGACAATCGTGCCTGGGGATCAAACGTGCACAGATGCCACAAGAACCATTTGCAGACTTGGAAATGAGTCTGACTCTAGTCTTTGGTCTAACTTCCCACAAAGAGCAGCCTTACTGTCAACTCAGATTAGGTTAGCTGTGGCTTTGAGCAAATAAATGCAGTTGTATAACAACGTGGAATATCTAAGCTTGGTATGGTGTGACTGTACATGTAGCTTAAAATACAATTAGTCATAATGAGCTCAGTTTCTCAGCCGATGAAACAACTGGTGAAGTTTGTAAACATTCTTTAATAACCAGATTAAAAGACTCATTAAAATCCTACAAAGCACGTTTGCAGCAAGGAAAAAAAAAGAGCTTGGAAGGTACTTATAATGGTTTAACAATGTCTAAGGATCACATCGAACTCGCTGAAAAAAGGGACTACACAGAAATTTTAGAAAAAATCCTTTAGGTCCATCTGACATTTTTCTCCTGAGAATGGAAAATACTTCTTGTGAAAACTGGGCACTAAAATTGTTGAAGTACTCATAAGCCAAGGGAACATGGAATAAACTAAAAAACAGGCAACTCATTCGACACTGTGACAAAAAACTAAACTCAGCAGTGCATTGTGAAACCACTGGCAACCCCCAAATTTTGGTATCCATGTGCAAGAAGCTAAAGGACTGACACTGATCTTCAAAGCAACTGACAATGAAGAAGATTAGTGTTACCAAAAATTAGGCTTTGATATTTTCTACGGCATCATGGCCTGGTCTCTTGTTGCTTTCTGCTTCTCATGTTGGACTTGACAGGGCCTCTTGTATAGCTTCACTAATTAGTTTGTAGCTTATGAAGCACGCTTAAAATGCAACTCCATATTCCAGGTCTAATATAGGAAGTTACTGAGATGTTTTACTCTTTCAGACTGCAAAATTATGGACTTACCCTCTCTTTGGTTTTTATTAGAAGCTAGAATTTGAAGCAAAATGCAGTACTCACCTCATTTGATCTAAAGCTCCTTCCTTGCATGCCGTGTTTCCAGAACGCTAACACGCTGTCTTGTAGACAGACTGGTAACAAAGAACATTGGAATCAGTTTTGAGGCATAATGCCCACTCATGCTTTTAAGTCCAAAAGCATACTACTGCAATTTTGACATCTGAGCATGTATGTTTTATTGTATCATTTTCACTCACAAAGACTGCAAAACGTCTCACAGGAACCACTGAACCTGCCTCAAAAGTAGCTGCATTTATGTTTTCGTTTGTTTAATGAAGAGGGTTTAAAAATATTCCCACTCAACTAGAAAAAGTTGAGGTCCCACAGTGAGCAGCTTCAAGTACATGTACTCCTTCCTTACCAACAGCAGCCATAAAAGTAATGTTTTCCATGACAATGACTTTTTGTCCCCTTCTCTGTGGGACACCATGTTTGAAGCACCTGAAACTTTAAAGCTTCTCCTTAGAAGTAAATTCCCTTCAACTCCTTATTTTTGTTCCTACTGTTCCTCCTCTTCTGGTGCTACCCTCCATCTGCGCAAACATCCTTCCCCATCCCTCTTTCAAAAGCATGTGATGCAATCCAGGTATGTAACCGGAGAACTGTTAAAATAAGTGTATTCTGCCTTTGTTTCACAAATGTAAATCATCCCGATTCTTCACAATAAAATAAAATTTACGTAAAGCGTGACATAATTTAGTCTTTAAGCTGCTTTATAAAAATAGATTGCGTGATCACACATGCAGATTGAGTTAGCCATGAGGATTTCACAGGCTTTATGTAGGTTAAGGTATTCCTTTAGAGGCTGTCATATACTGAAGACATTCAGCTTTATCAGGGAAGACTCCAGGGTTATTACTCCATTTCAATTGCTCACA
Source organism: Pampusana beccarii (assembly GCA_013399365.1). Lineage (NCBI taxonomy): Eukaryota > Metazoa > Chordata > Aves > Columbiformes > Columbidae > Pampusana > Pampusana beccarii. The sequence continues at coordinate 1,066,490 of VWYH01005189.1, read as the reverse complement.
GGGAAGCCTATTATGCAGTGGGCTGAACCTTTCACTGAGTCTTCTCACACCAAGTTAAATGCATGAGATAGTGTTTCAAATGCCAAAGACCTGGCAGTTTGCATCTCTAATTCTGTACTGTCACAGTAAACGAGTGAATCATAAATTATGTCGAGTTGGAAGGAGAGACCCATAAGAATCAGAGTCCAACTCCATGCTCCTCACAGGACTACCTAAAACTAAATCATATGACTAAGAGCATTGTCAAGATGCTTATTGAACTCTGACAGGCGTGGCGCTGCAACCACTTCTGTGGGTAGCCTGTTCCAGTGACTGAGCACCCTCTGATTGAAGAACCTTTTCTTAATGTCCAATCTGAACTTCCCCTGATGCAGCTTCATCCAATTTCCTCATGTCCTACCAGTAGTCACCACAGAGAGGAGATGAGCGCCTCCCCCTCTGCTGCCCCCCTTGATGAAGGTTGTAGACTGCAATGAGGGCACCCCTCAGCCTTCTCTTCTCCAAGTTGAACAAACCAAGTGACCTCAGCCGCTCCTCGTAAGTCTTGTCCTTGAGACCTTTCACCATCTTAATCCTGCTCCCTCCTCTGGACACACTCTAATAGTTTGATGCCCTTCTTACAATGAGGCACCCAAAACTGCACGCAAGCACCTGAGGCAGGGCTGCACCTGTGTGCTGTGGAGTAGACAATCACCTCCCTCAACTGGCTGGCAATGCTGTGCTTGATGCGCCCCAGGACACAACTGGCCCTCTTGGCTGCCAGGGCACACTGTTGACTCATCTTTAGCTTGCCATCAACCCAGACCCCCAGATCTCTTTCTGTGGGGCTACTCTTCAGCCTCCCGTTCCTCAGTTTATACGTATAATCAGGATTACCTCATCCCAGGTGAAGAATCTGGCACTTGCTCTTGTTAAATATCATATGGTTGGTGATTGCCCAGCTCTCTAGCCTATCCAGATATTCAATATTAAAAATGAATCCAACTTACCTATTGATTCAATCTGAAAGTCAAATGTGAGCTCCGATGACAGTTTGCGGCTGGATTTCAACCTGCCTTGCAGATTCACTATTTTTATGCAGCCTAGACAATAAATACGATACGTCAACCAAGAATTAAACTTCAATATATGACCTAATTTGAAGATAGACAGTATGCAAGTACATGCATAAGTATATATTTAGTTGATACTAAAACTTACAATCCAAACACACCAAAATGGTATCTCTCTCCAGCTGTGTTACATGTACAACACTTGTCTCTGTAGTGTCTATAAAAAAATGACACTGTTAGTTCGTAGCATAAATTACCGTGAAATTTGAAATGGAAGTTCTAGAGATTGAGGCAATTTAATGGGTTAGTGTGTTTTTATCTACTTAAAATGATCACCTTACCAGTGACATTTCTCTTCTCTTAGAGAGGCATGTCCACTTATCCAACATGTTGACTGTGACAGGAAAACTGAAGCTGTAATATTTAAGTATAGACTTAATCCAGCCTTTTCTGAGCCATGTCACAAAAGCAAACTCGTGTACATTGTTCTCCCTTTATTCTCTCTTGGTGTCACTTAATAGTGCTGTTGCAAAAAAACAGGCAGATATATGAGACCGTCCACACTAAACCTGAGTGCTGTTTCATTCCATTTTAGTTCTGGCTTTATTTCTAAATCTTGCTATGGATGTTTTTATTAGTACTTAATTCTTGCTGCTATTTTCAGACCTTCCAAAAATAGGGGATTATGTTCTTCTCCAAAGTAGGAGAGTATTTCCTTCTCCAAACTCTTAAAAGAAGGGTTACCTTTACCTCTTCAGGGTTACAGCTGCAGTAGTCTCCATCACAGCAAACAGTGGAATCTGATCCACAAGTGATTAGTGGACATATCAACTCAAAAGAGATGTATAATTTTGGTCCATTTGTTCGTTATACTATTAAAATTCACAAAAAGCAGCTCTTACTAATTCAGTATTACTGCCAGTGATTCTGTAGGCATTCTTTCACACAGAAAAGAGAAACTCATTAAATCTGTTAGAGATAAGAAATTAGAGCATGTTACCTAAAATACAAAAGCAGCTTTCAGTTAAATAATAAAATCCATTGTCCTGCTGAGAAGGAAAAAACACCTCAAGGATGATGGCAGAAATGTGCTCCTTGAGATGGTCCCTCCATTTATTTTTTGCTGTTTGTCTTCAAAGGTATAAATTTATGATCTTAACCAATTTCTAATGCATGATGTTAACCAAAGGTGGATCCAGCCATGATGAAAGCATGTGACAGAAGGACTGGAGGATAAACATCTGCACAACAACATTATGTGATGTGGAAACATGCATGGCACTGGCTGAAGCTGACAGGAGAAGGATGGCAAGGGGAGAAACCCTCCGCAGTAAGTCTCTGCCAGCTAATTTTTGTAAAACATCTTTATCGGACACTTACAAAAAAAGTCAAATGTCAAACAATGACACGGAAGTTATTTGTGACCATATGGTGCACACTTTCCTCATTTAAAGAACACTGAAAAATCTGTTTCACTGCATGATCACTTCCCTGCCAGCAGGGGACAGGAGAACAAAAACACAAACACAAAAAACCCCAAACCACAAGAGTTTAAATTAGAGTGGTCAAACAAATAAGAGAAAGTAACAACACAGCCACAGAGAACACACAAATGATTCAAGGAAGCTAAAGTAGTATTTCTGAAAGGCACAATGCAATGTTAAATTTTCCATATTAAAAAAACAAAGGAACTGGGAAGTGATTATTATTCTTGTATTTACACATTAATGCAGACAATACTGAGAGGAAAATGACAAAACTTCATGGGTCAAAGAATTTCTCTTCAGTTTGCTACTTCTATGGCCTTCACTAAGTCACAAAGTTACGTAAACAGATGTATGAATTTGCAAATAAAATGCATTTACTCTGAAGCAGTTAAGTGCATTAATTTGCCATCCACTGATCATTTTGGTTTTTGTATCTATGCTTTAAACTGGGTCAAAATCTGATGCAATTTTCAGCAGCAAGAAAGTCAGCAGGCATCCTCCTAGTAGAAACTACTTCTTAGGGAATTCCACAGTACACCATCAGCCAGACTCGTACATACACACATGCCAGCAGAGGGCTATGCATAAATTCATCATGGATCAACAAGGGCTCTATGCCTCGTAATAAAGCTATTTACTGCTTCTAAATCTGCAAGCTATGACTGGGGTCAGCTCACTACTGTATCTAGGTTTAGGGGGAGACCTTGCAACTCTCGGAAAGTAATTCTTAGCATGCTTCCTTCATTAGAGAATTTCTACTGTTGCTCAGATGATGGCCTCCTCACATCGGACCAGTGATGGACAGGTACTTCATTTCCCGCTACCAGTGGTCCTAATCCCTTCCACTTTCCATAAACATCAGAAGAATAGAAATACGCTGTCTCTCCGCAGGTGGCTTATAACACCACTTCTAACCACACTGGCTTATTGCAGAGTCAAGCCACACCTACAGCGATGTTGAAAGGAATTGCTCAGAGTGTAATTTGATTAAAATCTATTAAATAAAGAGAAGTCATGCTGCCAGGCTATAGCACAGAACAGCAGTGGGTAACAGCCATGTACAGCCTGATTTAGGGACATGCAAGAAGCCACAACTCTATCCTCTGCTATACTCAACATGTCAAGAAATCCAGTCAGTTCAACAAGTAGAAACAAAAAAAAAAAGTGCATGTGCAAGCAGGTACAACCAGATACCCCTTTAAATGAAGAACTTAAAATTATCACTTAGACTTAATGGTTTAGCCATTAGTTTCCTCAGAGGAAACTACCTTTCTAGTACTTCAGCTATAATAGAAGAGCAAGGACCATTTCTGAATGCAATTACAACAGCACACAAACCTGTTTCTGTAAACCATGAAGAGGTAGAATTTGGGTTGACAGTCTCAAACTTCACCACCTGGTTGAAGTCTCTTCCTCTACTGACACCGACACAAACTAAAGGGAATTCCTGTTCAGGGACTACCAGCATTTCAAACAATCTCAGTGGACAAGGTACAGGAAAATCTATGTGCTAGATTAAGAAACAAAAATAGATAGATAGATAAATAGATATTAGAAAGGAAACAAGTTTAGTCTGAGTTGCTATTAGCTATTTAAACTCTATGGTGAATTTTAGGTCACATATTTTGTAATATTAAGTTTACTTCTCCAGGTAACAGTAATTGATAGATACAAAAAGTGAGTTAAGAAGTTTATTCAGAGAGGCCTGTTTCCAAGGCTGATCAAGTTATAGCAGCTGCCTCTCTACAAACATGAGTCTGCTCTGGCTCCATCTCTTCAGGTGGTGTCACATGGGAAGATAACAAGCATTTCTGGGCACCTCCAATGTCACAACACATAGAATAAGTGGCCACCTTCTCTCTGGTATGGGAGCAAGCCTGCTGTTAACCCATGTTATCACGCCACCATGTCTCATCTCTGTCTGTCAGCCAGAGTTTTTTTTTACTGAAGTGTACCGCATAAACAAGAACATTCCTGTAAATATTTCATCAGTTAATACATATTACGCATTTAAACAGCTATTTTCAAAGTAGTTTAACAGAACCCAATAGTAAAGTCTAGTAAATCAAGAAATGGCTAATACTTCTTAATAAGTCGTTTCAAGATAAACAGAACTGAACATGAGAGTATTTCACCTTATCATACTATTACCTTGATTAACATAAATTTTTGCATTGGTTCAACCCATTCTAACAAAACAATACTAGACTGTAGTGCTCCACAAAGGTACTTATGACCCGTGTAGGGATTCCTCACTGCCAAAAAAAGAGAGGTAAAATACATTAGTGTACTAAGCAAATACAAATTATAAACAATTTCCAACTAAGTAACAGTCCATACACTCTTGGAATATACCCACCACCACTCTAATATTTTTTATAAAGAAGCTGCTGAAAAGTCAACATCCACGCTATGAAAATGGTGACAATAATCATGCTGGAGCAGGGCCTGCCCTTCTGCTGGGCATGAACAGCTGGTGCTAAATAAGCTATAATAAACACGACTCCCACAAGAGCACTGTGGTACATTTCACCTCTCCAACTCAAAATAAAGTGGGGTTTGTTTTGTTTTTTTTTTAAGACTAATAGGTGGGATTTACTATTTTACATAGTCTTAAACAAAATAGTTGACTGCATACACCTCTGAAGTTATCTTGCCCCACCACGTTGGTTTGCCTAACCTATCTCTAAATTCATCATGGGAAGCTACTATAAGAATGGCTTTTTCTACGACACACAGACAGTTACCCAGCAGGCACTGAACACTCACTGTCACTTGAGAACTGCTCAGCTACCTTCCAAGCACTGTCACAGCAAGTCTGAAATCTAGGAGATCTATATTCTTCATTAACTCTTCTAGATCAGGAAATTCAGCTTGGATTTTTTTTGAAGTGTCATAATCTATTTCCATTCAACTGCTCTTCTCCTATTGTTTGTCAGAACTCAATTAAAAATTGGAAGAGAACAATAAAGTTGCAAAATTGGGCACTGTGAAATATGAAGTTTCACAACTTTAATTCTACAGCATTGACAAAATGTCATTACTTAAGCACTGTGCCAGCATACCCATTAAGATGAACAAGTGTTACTTTGCACTTTGTACAACTACATCTAAAGACCAGATTTTAAAGCACAGTACAGTGACTGTGAGCCATCAGGCAATTAAAAACACAGTTCAGGTAACAAGCTTCTACAATCCAACACCATCTACACAATTGAAATACACTCATACTACCTTACTGCAAAAGGAGATCCACTAAGCAATCACTTGGCACCTTAAACATCAACACTTAACTTCATTAATCTCAAATTCTCACTCAATATCAGTCCAACCGACTGCAAACTGCAGCAAATAATGCTTGGCATGACCCTTAAGAAGGCTGAACTCAGTAGCAGAAGCCACAAAATGTGCAATTACCGACACCTGCAAGGTGGAGAAACAAGACCAAAAGTTCTTGTCTTTTCCTGCCTCTTGTGGCACTGCTGCTTCCCCCAAGCCAAGGCATACCGATGGTGCCAGCATGAACGGAGGCCAAGGCCGCATGTAGTAAGTAGGGCAGGAAGGAGGAATTTATCATTTCTCCCCTTGGACCTGCCTTTTGCAGCTGCCCTTGTTGCTGTCACAAATTATCACATAGGCCTACCATGCAAGGAGAACTCCTGGCTCATCAGACTAAGCTATCTCTGAACACCAGGACAGCAGCCTCCACATCCCACGGCACTCTCGTTAAATTCTGTGCCTGTTGGTACAGGAACAGATCACAGAGGAGCACGCCACCAGGTTTCTCATGTCAAACAGATATCTGAAAACATATGGACCTCCAAATTGACTTTCACATCAGAAAGCCAGCATTCATACTCTGATGTCTGTCACTCCACCCCTTTGGGTGTTCCCTTCAGCATCCATTAACATTCACAGCTTGACAAGATGCCTCAATTAGGGCAGGGCCTGGACATACATAGCAAAAAAATTATTTAATTTGCCACTCTACCGCACCCTAGAGGACTTGTATCCATGAAAAAGTCAAATTTTAACAGGTGAGTTGGACAAGTAAGTGATAATAAACAGCAGATGTTGTAGCAATATCGAGGAGATTTTTGTCAGGATAACTGACAGATGCTTGCTTACCAAGTCTCACACTAGAAAGGCTTCAGAGACAACACTGTCCTCAAAGAAGTGAAAATACTCCTTGCTTTTTATCATCCAATACTGATAACTGCAACTTGTGCTAAGAAGTCAGGCTACTTTAGCCTGATGGTAACTTAAGTCAGTTCATCCATGGAGATTAGGTTCTTCCTGAGGGCTGGTTTAAATTTGACATGCATTCAACTTCTCTGCATTTCTTGAGAATTGCCTTCATATTTAAAGAACAAAATGGGAAAGTTTTCACTGCTTAAACACAAGGACTAACCTGAATGAGCTCGCTGTCTGCAAATGCATAGTTTCACAATAATGACAAAAGTCTCTTCTCCTTTTGCCTCCTAAACCTGACTCAGTAATCTTAATGCTGCTACCATTTGTATTGCTTCTTGGCATTTATTCTGCAGATCTTTACTTACCAACACAGCACTTCTGACACCATTTAGTGTCAGGAATTTTTGTAGACACTGCAAACTTTCTGCAAGATACAAATACAAAAGTATTGATCAAGTAAAACAATTTATTTAATTTACTTTTTAGAGAGTTGTGGTGGGAAAATTATATTTGCCCCCCCCAAAACCTAAAAATATATTTATTTGTATATTTATTCACAAAATGGTATGCCTAGAACATACATGGTCATTCCTCTGTTAGCAAGGAGGTGCTGCTCAGTTATGCAGCATTATGAATGCAGTTATTATAAAAGACAGGAATGGAGAGGAATAGGTACCTCAGTACCTTCAAGCGTCATTTACTACTATCTGTTGCTATTTAATTATATGTATTTATACACATGCCTGGACTGTCTACTGGTACTCTCATGATCATTCTTCTCTGTAATGCTGTAACTTATTGCATCTTGTGCTGGTTACTATACAGACAACGAAGTTCACTCTTCTTCCAAGGACATTATAGTTCAAAGACAGAAGACACATGGACCCAAGGGGTATGGGAAATGATGCCATACTGGATAGCTTGCTGGGCCAAAGTCCTTGCAAACTAACAGCTTAAATTTTGCAAAACTTTTCACAGGCAGCAGAGCACGTGTTTCAATAGGTCTGAAGGAAGACTTCAGACTTGCAGCTTTGCAAGATCTGTTCTCAAGTACAGAGGACACAACTTGAGAATTATGAAAACAATTACTCGAAAATTTATCAGATAAGCCAGAGAAGATGTTGCTATTTGCTGGCAGTGGGAACTGGCTTTTCTATAGACACTAGATGATGACAGACAGTATTGAGATTGGCCACAGTAGCCTGGACAGCAAAAATAACTAACTTGATGCTGTAGAAAAGACGGGAATAAGTGGGATGATAGATACTGCGGTCAAAGCTATGAATTGGGAAAATGCATGTATATCTTTTCAAACAAAGCTGTCCAGAAGTGAGTGATAATGCAGCAGAACTGAGCAGTATGAAAACTGAGGACTGGCCACCAATTTTGGTTGGAAGAAGTCATGGAAGGTTTGAAAGGAACTGCTCAAGGACATTCAAAGGAAAGAAGCTAGAAAGGAGACTCATCATGGACATATCTTCTGCTACTGAATATTTGCCTACCAAGTATCATAAGTTGAGCTTCGACCATTTTGCAGGTGAATGTATGAACCTCACAAATTACTTTAAATTCTATTTTGCTTTGCATGTTGCCTATCAAAAACTTAGCTTTTAACATACCTACACTTTTTATGAAGCACTCATCATCATGGTATCCAGGAACACTTTGAGGCCCAGTAGGAAAAAAATTATGCTCTTCTACATACTTCAAAACACACTTCTGCCTAGCTAAACATTACTACCCTGATGCCTAACAGCAAGGGATAAAACAGTAAAACAGATTATCTAAATGAATCTCTCCTGCCTCTGAATGTCTGGTTTGGCGCTTGCACATTCAGGTTGTGCTGCATTTTTCTTGGGAAGTGACATGACTGGACAAGAAATTTTCTGAGCCCTTTGCAACTTAAGTGAGGTGTCATTTCATGCTGAATGCAGTCAGAATGCCTTCCTCACACGATCCTTTTAATTATGGTTATTAGTCCACTCCTGACGCAGTCCTCAAGCCAAAGTCACCCAGCCAACGTTAGTTTGGAAGAGAGAGGAACAGAACAGTGGTGCAGGCACACAGAAAACAACAATTCAAAGCACATATTATCTCTTTGGTAATTAGAATTTAGCCTCTACGAATAACACAATTTTCAGACAAGTGCTGCAACATTATGTTTGCAGGTGACTGAAAAAGAAGCCTGTCCTGAATCTCAGAATTAAATGTTAATAGGCTGTTAGTAGAACCAAAGGTAGCAGAGAATCAGGTCTTCTACAGTACAATTTCCTAACAGAAAGCCTATTATATGAGAAAAAACTGATTCACTATGCACTTTAAGAATTAAAGGTTCCTCTGCAAACTAGATTAGTGTTATTACCTCCTCCTCTTGGATTTGAATGGGTTCCTAATGTTTGTTTGGCAGCCAGCACTGTACCCCATCTCTGGGATTTTGTATGCGCTTGCTAGTAAATAAAGCTGGAGGGGCTGCACAATGTGCTGTAGGCGTCTGGAGACAAAAGTACCCTCTACATTGGTCCATGAAAAATGACAATCCAATGATGAATGTCAGATCTGTAACCCAGTTCTACTCTTCCCAGCTTTCAAAACAACACATGAGCCCATTCCCTCTGCAGTAAGAGATTACACACCCCCATGTTTTTTTTTCATAGAATGGAAAGATAGTGCCCAGAGTTACTAATGCAAGATCACTGTTTCTACTTGCCTGAAATATCACAGGTACAATACTGACCCTAGATTTTTTTTAGCGTCAAGTACAACCAGGATTTACCATACTGGATGATACCTGAAAATAGTCATGCCCAGAAACAAGAGGATTCATGACAAGAAGGTAAGATGTACCAAAACCCATTTCTTTAATAAGAATATATTCACATCTTGATTAGTGTAAATTTAGGGGTCTACCCTCTGATTAATGCCCATATGAGTTATTCATGGCCATCTGCGAACAGAGCTCCATATTATTTGGTATTCCACATTATTTGGTATTCCTAGAATTTCACAAGCATATCTAATTCTCCCAGAATTAAGATATTCTGATATATCTGATCACTTGTGTTTACCTGGGAAGTATTCGGTCAGGGAGTTTATGTGCTGGAATAGCAACAGGTAACTTTTGCATTTGCCTTGCATAATCAAAGAGTCCCGGTAGATTATGGGAATAAAGCTGAGAAGCTTTACCTGGAAATTAGAAAACAAAACCACACTTCAAATACAAAACCAAATGTTTACCAGCACTACCACTCAAAGATAGCACAGTAACTTACCAGATATTGATAACAAGCAATTGTTCATGACATATAGCCACGTACACCTTCGAGGAAATAGCTGATAAAAGGAAGGAAGAACAAAGACCAAAAAGCATTCAATTTGATATACACAAAATGCGAGCACATTAAGTTGATCAATTAATATCTGCATAGACAACAGGACAAAACTAATAATGACTTACTTTTTGTAGCAGAAATTGGTTTAAGCCAAGTAATGTTTACCTGGATTCCAGACTTAATTCAGAGGCACACACACTATATTTAACACACACGTTAACATTTAGACAATTAGCGCATTTTATATTAATGTCTTCAAGTACTATAATTAGCCCACAAGACATCACTATAAAGATCAATACATCCCTTTTCAAAAATTTTGAAAACCAAACTTTCTCCTCCAAACGAGAAAAGCTTAACAATGTCAACTTCAGTAAACAAGGCATAGTTAAACCATCGCCATTCTAAAGCCTGTGACATCTCTTGAAACTATTAAATCTCACACTTGAAGGGACTCTTCATCTGCATATGATTACACATTTCACTTCAGTGACCAAAGAATGCAACAAATGCTCAAGGGAGAATTGTTATTTGTCAGATCCCACAATTAGTAGAAAGATGACACTGAAACCAACAAGACATACTTTAAAAAAATAAAAGAGATTTTTAAAAAGTTGGTAGTTTGTTCCCCTGTCACATAACTTCTGGAGCTTGCTGCCACAAGAGGTCATGGAGGTAGGAAGCATCAACAGCATAACCAAGGGATTAGACATACTCATGTCCAACAGGTCTGTAAATGGACACAAGGAGCCAATAGGCAGGGATCCTCCAACATCCCTGATTCAGAGCGCAGTGGAGTCTGAGGAGAACGGACAGCAGACAGTTGCCAAGTTCACAGGCATTTCCTGCTGCCACTTTACAATATAGACTATTGGGCTAGACAGACCACTCAGGAGGACATTTCTTTTGCTCTTAAAAAAAAAAACCCCACAAAAAAATGACCTCGCCCCCTTTGCCCCTCCCTCCAAAAAAGAAAATCCCAAACAAAAACTCCCACCAAACTACAACCAAAAAAAACCCCTCACTGCTGATTTATTAGAAAGATTTTAAGAGATCTGTAAATATTGAAATATTTTTCTGTCAAAGAGCAAGAGATTCATCTGGAAGCTGCACTAACCCCTGGAAAGCTATGTTATTTCTGCTTTGTCCATTAGCAAAGTGGAATGTAGTGAAAAATTACCAAGGATACTACTTTTGCTTTTACACTTAATTGTATCAGACCTGGAGAGTAAGCAATGAAGTGAAACACTGAACTTGAAAATGCTATTGAAGCCCTATTGCCTATTATAAATAATGATGTAATAAATGTTTGGCACAGAGGGTGCACTACTATTCCTGAAGTGTCCTCATTACCTAAACACACTCTAAGAAAAACCTAACATAATCTACCAGCCTGTCCATATTCAAATTTCATGTGCAAGTTTGATCGGTCTTCTGCAGCTGCGTAAGCGTATTGTGACTTAGTATCTGAGGATTAGAGAAGAACAGCAATAATTCAAATTTGCAGGCTGATTGGCCTGTCACTGATCCCTTCTGTTCCACACATGACTTGCTGTTTTTATAAGCATCTCTTCTCATCTCTAAGTGCTTATTAAAACATTTCCCTAAAAGCTCACTAGACAATGCAGTACAGAACATGGTGCTTAGAGAAAACAAGGTTGGATATGAGAGCAGGAGTTTCATTACGCTTATTCTCCTGCCCAGTTAAAAAAAAAAAAAAAGCCACAAAAGAAAACAAACCAAAATCAAACAAAACTTTCTTTGGTCTACCTGGAATTATTGTATTAGTGATATTTCTTTTCTCACAGATTTTACAACTGCATTGTAGCAGCAGAGAGTTACCTGAGCTAAGTCTAAACTAGCTAACTCAAGCACCAGTAAGATTACGGGCTACATGGAGCTCAGTGCAAGCTAGTCTGCCTTCTTCTCAATAAAACAGATATATCTACAATGTCAGGATCATAGAGGATGAGCAAACACAGTGCCTCCAGCTTACAGTATGAAGGCTGTCCTTGCAAATTCCTCCATCTTGGTGGCAGATGCATAGCACCCTAAGCTAAGGAGAAGGTAGGAAAAAAACCAGGTCTCTTAGAGATTAACAAAAGAGCTGGAAAAGACACCATACAGCAAAGCCTGCAATTGGCCTTTCCCCCTCCCCACCATCCCTTCACAAAACTACTGTTTATAAGATTCTGCAAAGAGAGAGTTTTAGTTGGGATTCAGTAACCTGAGTCTCACCGCCAAAGCCGCTTTTAAAATTAAAAGAATGGAATCTACTGTATAAAGGAACTCCTTGCTTCCCTGTAGCTGAAACACATTTGTTGTAAACATTCTATCTTGTAACAAAGCTTTAAAGGAAATAGAATCTTTCATCCAAAATATATCAGGGAAATTCCATATTATTTAACAAATCATTTAACTGCAGGACAACGCACTACGATGAAGTTCAACACACTGATATATGCAGATCTCCTACTTAGACTTGGGTCAGCCTACAAAAAACTTTAACATGACTGAAAGGTATCTTCAGTAGTAAACATTAAAGGTATTTCTCAGTGTAGCTAGTGCCAGTAAGTAACTGTAGTAAATATAATTTCACAAGGATTATACAACGTTAATCTGAGGGGCTAAAAAAGTGCCAAAGATATGGGTTTTTTTCCAAAATATGAAAACAGAAATATACCTGCTCCATTGATGTTTCATGAAGTTCATTGAGGTTCAGTGTGTAAATACCTTCCTCTGCACCAAATATTAAGTACTGATCTGCAAACACAAAAAAAATCCTGAAATCTCAATTTAAGGAAGGTGTGTTTTATTGAATCATAAAATCATTTTGGTTGGAGAAGACCCTTGGGATCATCGAGTCCAACCATAACCTACCTCTGTCACTAAACCATGTCCCTAAGAACCTCATCTAAATGCCTTTTAAACACCTCCAGGGACGGTGACTCCATCACTTCCCTGGGCAGCCTGTTTCAATGCCTTACAACCCTTTTCAAGAAGAATTTTTTCCTAATATCCAATCTGAACCTCCCCTGGTACAACTTGAGGCCATTTCCTCTTGTCCTATGGCTTGTTCCTTGGGAGAAGAGACCAACACCCTCCGTGCTACAACCTCCTTTCAGGTAGTTGTAGACAGCGATAAGGTCTCCCCTCAGCCTCCTTTTCTCCAGGCTGAACAACCGCAGTTCCCTCAGCTGCTCCTCATCAGACTTGTGCTCCAGGCCCCTCACCAGCTTCATCACCCTCCTCTGCACTCTCTCTAGTACCTCAATGTCTTTCTTATGATGAGGAACCCAAAACTAAACACAGGATTCAAGGTGAGGCCTCCTACTTCAACATTTTCAGATATTTTGTGTCATATTCCTAGCCTTCTTTTGGAGTACTTCAACAGCAGTACTGACTGGAACATTTTCTCAGTACTTTGCAGGTGCCTCACTTCTAGAACATAATTAATACCCTGGATTGTATTTAGGCATGTGAACAAAACAGACATCTCATATTGAGAAGATGTCAACTGCAAAAGACTGACTCCTGTAATTTCAGTTTCTAAAAAAAAAACAAAACAACTAAGCGTTTTCTTGTTTATTGGCTCAGCAGCATGTCTATAGAGCCTATAATCAAAAGGTGAAATTGCAGGCAATATCAGTACAATGTTACCAATCATCCCTTTCATCAGATTACTTAATAAAGCACTAAAACGTATGTGAAAATAAAGAGAGCTGCAGAAACCTGTAGGCACCAGAAAGGTTTTTGGTGGGGGGAAAAAAAGAAAAAAAAAATAAAAAAATCAAGTGAACGATAGAGAATCATGATAAATGATAAAGAATGATAAAGATAAATCTCAACTAGGACATCCAGAAGTCAGACTTTTAAAAAACAAATTAGGATTGGCAACTTTTGGAGACGAATCTTGAATAAAAACAAAAAAATGTGTTTTGTTTTTTACCTTTGATATGCAATTTATTCCTTTTAATCAAAGCTGATTAAACTGCACCCCGCATATCTTAACATAATTAAAAATTAAAACATTGAACTTCAGACAGCAGTGGCATAATTAAAGAAGAACTCATGCTTACATAAATAAACCTATTTTACAACTCCTGAAATCCGAGGAGAGGACAAAATGGGTAAAATATATGCAACACACTACCTCTTGTATCTGGATTTATCCATGATGTTGCACAATGAATTTTTAATGGACAGCCATTGAAAACTTTTGAAAAGCAAGCACCCATCTGTAGAAGTAAAAACAATTAAAAATATACTTATGAAAAATTAACACGTAACATTACCAGTAAGATTATTTTTACTTAAAGCAGTAACAAAAGCTTATGATTAGCTTCATTTGCCATGTGGAAAACAACCTAATCCAGACAAGTTGACAACAGCATTATTATTTCTTTTTTAAGTGACTTTTCCTTCATACACAAGACCTTTCTGAACAAACATACAAGAATTAGCATTTTGGAATTGGCTCTTAAATTAACAGTCTAAGCACATACTTACTACAAAGGTGACAAACCTAAAAAGGTTCCTAAGTTACGTGACTTTAGGAAGTCTCAGAGAAACTTTATTCTTGCCACGTTTCACACATTTAAAATAAAACTCTAGGTCATGCAACAAAAAAAATCTTAGTGTCAGATTCTCTGTGTTGTTTCAAGTTATTTTCAGTATTGACTGCTTCCCAAAGGGAAACCTCCTGTAGAAGATGCCACTCCTTGTTCAGCGTAACCTTAATAAACTCAGATTGCCTATTAAATGTCTGACGTAGTGTAATATTATCAATCTCTCCATCTTCCTCCTAGTGAAATGCAACATTTGTAGGTATTTATAGGAATACTTAGTAAATTTGCTTCAAGATGACAGAAAAGCAAAAGCCAGGGCTTCCGTCTCTCCTCTCAAATATCAACATAATAATTACCCATCCTGTTTGTTAAGAAACAGAGCTGATCGATAGTGCTGTAGATGAAAAGTAACGATGCAGTAGTAAAGAACAATTAGTAAAGTGACATGCTATCATTTATCAATGATGGTCAAACATAAGAACATAGCTAACAGTTGTCATCTGGAATACAAAGCAGGTATCACCTTTACGCAAAGCGACACGCCCTGTAATACAGCTACAGAATGGCAATGTTTTCACTTCATATTAATACTTCGTAAACTACTATCAGTCTATAACTGAATTAACCAAGTAGCTCTCATGTCAGTATTTGGACAATTTTTTTTGTTAACCTGCTGCTGAATAAGAAAAGTCTGCACACATTTCAGTCTCTTATGAACATAATTTAGTTTAATAAGAAAAAGAACTTCAAATACTCCAGCACTGCCAGTACTACTGCAGGAATCTGAGTACCAAGGCAGGGAGCTGGCTGCTTGCTAGACAAAGAGATGAACCGTCTGCAAGCATAAGAAAAATGAGGCAGGAATATGAGAAGACACTGACACAGAGTGACCTCGAGGTACCGACAGTTTTGATGTTGTCAAATCCCTTGGCAGCAAGGAGTTTGAAGGAGGGATGACATCAAGAAAAACAATAACGTTTTTTTGGGCGGTCTTTTTATGTCTTCTTTACACGTGTGCAAGGCACTGGAAGGCACTCAACAGAAAACACACCAGATGACACCGGAGGCACTCATCTCCTAGAATACCGATGTTTCTGCTGCTCCTGTAACCAGATACTCAATTCTCCTTGACGCTTTCCAAGCACTGAAGAGAGATGCGGAGGAAAGCTGTGCTCACTGTTAAGACCTAGTTGAGCTCTGCAGTGCTAAGCTGGATAAGAAAGAAGGACAAGATGGAAATCAGAAGAGACTAATAATTTTTTCCTCTGGCCATTCTCAGCCCTGATCTCCAGGAAGCCTGCAGAGCCAAGATGCTGCTTGCAAATGCCTGAGAAGGGGAAACGGAGCCTGAGGGTATAATCTGTAAATACCAAAAGAATCTCAAGGACATAGCTGAGAATCAGACAAATCAAACTGAGTTGCTAGTGTGGAAAAAAGCCCACAAACATGGAACAAAAGGGAAGCATGGCTGCTGCCATGAATGCATTTAAGTCTCAGGGGAATTTCAGCAGGCAGGGAATTTCCTCATTGGTAGGATCTAACAGGTTTCTGTGTGCTGCAAGCCACCTGAGATAGCAGGGAAAAACATACTACCAGACTGGGTTATTAAGAAAGCTGAACAAAATCTCTAGAGTCACAGGCAACCATGCATAGATATAATTTTGAACAGAACACTAGAAGATCTAACTATTTCAGAAGACAACGAGAACACAAAACACTTCTTGCCACACGGCAACATACTTAAGAACCACAAATCAGACCCAAACAAACAAGAATCAGAACAATATACCACAGAAAAAGAAGAGATTGAAATATTGTCAAAATTTTACTTGCAGTAGCAGGGTATTTGTTATAAGACTCCTAGGTGATGTCAGGATGCAAAACATACTCCACACAAGTATGAAGTCTAGTAACTCCAATGACGGGAGAAAAAACACACTTCTTTACCCAAATTTTTGTTATTTGGCAATTGATGGAGAGACAGCAAGCAGAGAGGAACATGTAAATGTCAAATCAAGTCTTCAACACCTAATAGGAACGTTACAAAGTTTGTTATGCATAAAAGGTGGGGTGTGATGAGGGAAGAAGAGGACAGTGGAAAGAGTTTCTAACCTGAAGACCAGCAGAACCAGAGAATTAGCGTGCTACAAAAATGCATGAACGTGCACAGAGCTGTTCAACACCCAGAAACTCATTTGATCAGCTTCAGAAGTTTTCCTATTTTAATAAGTCTCTTTTAACAGCTTCATTGTATTAGCAACTCACAGTCATTGTCTGATGGCCTGTCTCGGAAGTTTGTGGCAAAGGTTCAATACATATGACTTCATTTCGAGCTGCTCTATTTTCTACCCTTTTTTCTCATTCCAGTCACTCAGTCTATCATATTTCTCCCTCCCTATGATGATTCAGTTCTTTTCAAAGCTAGGAGTGCTTCCAAATTTCTGTCATTCACTAGCTGAAAGTGCATGCTCCTAGGCCATGCATTTAGTTTATTACAATGGCATTGGCCTCAATAAACGACACTAAACATATCAAGAATTCAGAGCTCTGGGACAATTCTGTGCATATAACCAAGAGATTACAGTTCTAAGGAAGAGAAGCATGACACCTGCCTTAACCTGTCCTGCTTCTCCAAAATCAGTAGGAAGCAAAATATAATATCATCTGCACTTACACATCCTTGTAGCCTTGTATCCTTTTCTTATTGAAAGATGAGAAACTGATCTTTGAGCTACTTGCAATTCCTGAGAGGCTTCAGTGCTGAGAGTACTTCTGTCACATTAGTCACAGAACTCTCATTCAGTTTTTAACGAAGGAAACAAACAGGAAACCTTTCAAAATTTACTTCAAGAGCACAAAAATCAATGGTGATTTCTGAAATCCCATATCTGCGGTTTAACATTTCTAAGAGATACCAGCTTTTATAATTAAAAAAAAAATACTACAAACATTCAAAAAATGTATTCTCTCAGCTTTAGCAAGGAAATGTCCTGCTTCCAACATTCATTTGTATGACTCGGTAATACTCACGTGTACTTTAGGTGTTGGAGGAAGGCCATTACTAATTGGTTTCTAGAAAATAAAAAGTATGTTTATACTCACATGCACATATATGCATAGATATGCATATACACTCCCCCATACTACAACATAACCAAAATACAAGTCTAAAAATTTTTTTTAGAATGCTGCTAAAAGCACTTGATAAGTAACTGAGCATAATTATATGAGGAGACAATAAAGAACCAATACTTGCATATTTCTATGCTATACTAAATGGAAGGCACGAGGCACCCATGGGGACACTCCACTCTGTCTAATGCCACATGTAGATCTGAAAGCCACGTCTGAGCTTTTGCTACCATCCCATTTTTAAGCATGAGATTAGGCTAGAGACTTCCCTTCCAACTGACAATTCCATATTTCTGTGTAAGTTTTCTGACTACACACCACAAACTGCCAGTATCTTTCTTTCATTGAAACCTCTACTGTTAATATGGTTCCCTAATATCTCCTCTTTGTACATCTGCGTGGTCTACTGCACAACATTTTCACGTCATGATGATGCCTGAAAGCATGTAATATCCAGCAGCGCAAAGTTTAAGCAATGTTGTAGCAATAAATTGTTCAATATTACAAGCAGCATTAAACTCTATCAATCAGTACTAGACCCACTTTCCTGTATCAGTATCGATTTCTGAGTATTTTACAGATAACATAGGAAACTTCAAACACACAATTTCAAATGCCAATTTCAAAGCAGTTCAGGATATCATACTTTCCAAAGTACCGCCAGTATTACCGGCACTTCCTTAAAACAGAACAAAAACACACACGTTTCTGCTGTATTTCCTCTTCACGTCTCTCAAAAGAGCGACATTTCCAACCTCATCCTTAGAAGAAGCCCCCAAAGAGTGGAGCTTCATGTTACATTTAATTTGATCTAACTACAGATGTCCCGCTTTTCTCCTATCTCACACTCTCACTTTTGCTTTTGAATCATAATAACAGAGCGACCACTCTGGAAGCCATTTCCTGCTTTGATGGAAAAACTCACTAAAGAGGAGAAAGGGATGCAGGAGCATTCCCTTTCCTCAGCTCACAGCTAGATCAGACTGCACGTGGTATAAAACTGTATTCTTTCCATGAGTACAACTTCACGTAAGTACACGTAGCTCAAGTCTGACACTAAATCCAGGCTGCTAAACCTGAAACTCGGAGCTCCAGAGCCCAGCGGGCAAACAGTCTGCATATCTGGACCCTCAATCTATAATTCTCCTTTTTCCCCCTGAACACCAAAAAGCCTATATGCCTTCATCTGGAATAAGAGAAGGACTCATTTGGGAGCAGCCCTGACACAGCTCCTTTCCCAGGGCCAGTCAAATCCTCCAGCAGGCCATCAGATGGCAGCATACTCCTTAATTGCTCAGCACAATACATCTGTCTCACAAGGATCTCGCTCTCATTGTTTCTCAAGTATGTGAACACAAGCAAGTAAATCTTGTATATCCGTGATTATGGTAGTTTCTAATGAAACGTAAATACCGATTCAAACTTCAGACTGTATCACAACTAGATGATCTAGCAAAACTGTGCTTTGATTCAAAGTAAACAAGATGCCATGCAGCGTTATTTCTAGACTAAAGAGTGTGCCTGCTCCATTTCATTGCACGTGTAGAACAGTTGAGACAACTTTAAAATAACACTTGGAAGCTTAAATACCTACCAGTATTTCCTTCTTTTCTCTCCTTGAAAAATTAGTGTCTCTAGCTTCATTCTGTTGAGGCGGTGAGCCCTCTCTTTCACCATTTAATTGTACAGAAGTGACTCCATTACCTAAGAAGATTCATATTTAGAAATGTGTTCTTCTACCTTCAACCCAAAGAGTAGTCTAGCCTAAAAACAATTTTGAAAGGCCAAAATTTCCACTTATATTAGAACATGTTCCGATACTCTAATTTATTTCTAAAGCATACATGTTCCTACATGAGCACTTACAACCATCTACAGAGCCACATTCAATCTCAGTCCATGGCTTTTGGTAATTAATATAACAATCTATTGTGGGCATAGAAAGGGATGCAATCATCGTTATGAGGACAAATATACTTAACATTTCTAAAGAAAAACTCGGCTATAGTTCAATTATTGATTAAATTCAAATAGACTTCAGGCATTTCTTAGCACTGCATACTTAAGCTTTACAGTCAAATCTGCAACATGTCAAGTGCAGTATTAAACATAGAGCAAGGAAGAGCTAACAAGATCTCAATTAAGAGTCCAACACTGGCTTAAAACAAGCCAATCCAGGGCAATTTTCAAAGCATCAAACTTTACCAAAAGCATAAAAAGAACAGCCTGACCAAACCGTAAACAAACAAAATTACTTGCTATCTACCTAATCCAGTTCGGTACATATAAAAGCAAACCTATTCTTAACATGTCAAATGACAACAGCAGCTGACACACTGGGCCAGAATCTGAAACCTACATACAAGAAAATTGTTTTATTCCCTGTGGCAATCCTGATACACTACATTGTAAGCCTGTTACTTAGAAAAGATATTGTGTCACCAGTGGCATCAGCAGGAATCGTGTCAGCGACTTTACTAGAAAGTACATTTGACCCTCTAAAGAGTTAAGCATGCTTTCTTTGTGCATCTTGGCTTTCATGGGCTTTCTGTTACATGCCCACCACAGAAAAATTACCACAGTATGTTTTACTGTATTTAAGGAATATTTGTATACTTCTTGGTTTCACTCTTATTACCTAAAGCATTACATTTCTGTGGAGGTAACCGAGGAGGTGGTGGTCTGGGTGGAACCTGAGACGCAGATTTTGCTGGACTCTCTGATGTTGGGCATCTCTTGATTGTCCCTTGATTATCATTTTCAGAAGAATGAGTTTCTTGGGGCATAAAGATGGATTTAGGCTGAAAAAAGACATAGTAATAATAAAAACATAATGAAAAAAAGACTCAAAGCATCCATGTTATTTCTCAATGAGAAAAAAAAAAACAAGTAATATTTGGATCCTGGAATTTTCATACGTAAATTGAGAAAGCAACACGAAGATTTCTCTAAGAAAAAAAAACAAACTAGAAGGAAATGCAGAGCAATAAGGAAAACCTTGTTATTGACAAAGGACAAATTCAAAATCATTATATTCAACTCATGCATTAAACAACTATTGGACATGCGGAAATGTCACTGTTTATGACTGCAGATAACCAAATCAGATATTTTAGTAGGAACTAGGGAACATTCAATGATACAGCCAGAACTCTGTGTAAAGAATCCCAAATAGGGGATGTAACCACAGAGGGCAACATTGTTTAGACACCAGCTGCACTAATGCTGCTTGTAAAGTTCTCAGTTATGTAAAGATAACACAGCAGGGTAAGTAATCAAACCTGCAGTTTTTGTCTGGAGAACTGACAGCTGGACAAAAAGATGTAAGCTTTTTTAATTTTTATTTTTGCTCATATATTATCTTTATAACATGGGACCAAGCTTAAGATAACTTCAATGTGAAAAGATTTACCTTTCAAGCGGCAGCATGCAAAGCATAATCTGACCCAGGCATACCTCTGAAGATCACCAGACACCAGAGTTTAAGGAGCAGGTGCTTTATTTGGCAGCTCTTTATTAAAAACTACCTGTGGCACTACACTTTTTAACTACCCAATTTATTCCTTCTGAAGTATCAGAAGTGCAATTAGTCAGCAACAGCACTTTCACACTGACAAATACCCTACGGTGCAAGACTTCATGCAGATTTGCAATTAAAGGCTACAAACATATAGATCAACGCCCTGGTTATACCCTTGATTTAAAACTTGACTCAAGTCTTCAAGTCATGACCATCAGTATAGTCATTTAGACACTTCTGCACTTGCTTATTTATTTAATATACCCTTTTATTCTGGGAAAAAAATCCCCCCCACTTACCTTCGGTGGTAAAGGAGGTGGCACTTTAGGTTTCATAGTAGCACTAGAAAGGAAAGAGACAAAACATTGTTATTCAGTGTAGTTCTTCGAAACTCATATTGCAGTATTCATGAGAATACAGGATTTCATAAATGCCATACAAATAAACAGCATTAACTTGTCAACAGCAGTATTATATCCACATAATTGCATCACTCATACTTTCAAACATTTTGTTATTGCTGTGCATACCACGGATACCATCCGAAAACTCGAGTATCACGGATCCTCCCTAGAGAGCACAAAATGTCAAGAACTGATTTGTTGAAGATGCACATATTTGTGCAGAAAAAAGTAGGGAAATGCAGAGCAGGCCTGATGTATTCTGTTGAGAGGAGGAAGGTTTAGGATATCAGTGAGCTTTTCTGAAGGGCCATCTGTAGCTATACAGGGCAAAGGGGAGTTACAAGAAAACTGTAGAACACCATTCCTTGATAAATTTACCACTGACTTTTTCAGAACAGCCTTATGCATGAAAGCAAAATCCACTTGCAATGGACAGCTAGCCTACTGTCTGGGTTGGCTTGTGTTGGTGTTCGGTTTTCTGTTGTTGTTTTGGTTTGGTTTTGTTTTTTCTCTTTCATAAGTTTCATTTTCTCACAGAAATCTTCGCAAATAAAATGTTTTAACACAAGAGCAATTCAACAGGTTGGCTCAATAGTGCAAGATACCAGCAGGAAACAAAGCTGAAGCATCAGGAGCATTCCTTTTCTAATGGCTTAAAAAAATTCCTAAAGTCCTATATTGTTTATGCTTTTAAAGGTCTTACTGTGTCTTGTCTCCTAACCTTTTGGAACAGAAAATTATTTCCATTAAATAAATTAGGAATACAGCTGCGAAAACTTGACATCCTTGCACAGTATTTTCCTTATTTCTAAATTATGTTCCAAAGTTTTGGGAAAATATCCAAGTAGTAAGATATCTGTCTGTTTACAGATCAAAAACTTGTCTGCTTTGCTTCATTCTTTTTGAGGAGTCACTGTCCTGGCATCTTATCAGTTGCTTTTACTTCAAGAGAAGCTGGAAGGGAACTTCTGAGAATGGGTTACTCCATGTAATGTACTTCAGCTATTATGATGGTGGAAATTATATTCTCTTTATAACATGGGACCAAGCTTAAGTCCTCAGTCATGTGTGTCCAAGCTCCATTGGTATTTTCTTTCATATTCCCTGCATCTCAGACAGACACCACAGTGTTATTGAGCAGCCAAAGGTAAAAAAACACAAACCAAACCAAAAACAAAACAAAAAACCCCAACAACAACAAAAAACAACAAACAAATACCACAAAAAAAGCACACCACATTACTTGGCATAAATGTGACAATGTTTGTACAACGGACTGTGTGCTCTGGTTTTAAGAGCAAGGTTTATGTGCACTATGTCATTGCTGATCACGCAGGGCAGTGCCCCAATAATTTCTGCTTGCCTAGCTTCCATAACTAGGAAGTTCAAGCATTGTCAGCTTTGGTGCAAACGAAAGAAAACTAAATATCAAAACAATTAAAATTGTTAAATGAAGAGAGAGAATTTTAAATCGTTCCCTGAAGCATGTGGATTCTCTCCTGCTATGAATCACCCAGCTTCAGAGTCATGCAGTGGCATCAGTGTGGACTGGAAGGCACACAGCCGCTTCATTGTTTTCATTCTGGATCTGAAGGGAGGAGTGACTGATGTCACATGTGCTCTTCAATTGCAGCTCCACCACTCAGAATATAAATCAAACAAAAGCCTTGAATCTTCAGGGGGGTCCAGAGAAAGATATCCAAGACCAAGCTGATGAATCAACATATTGCAGCAGAGCTCTGGGCTCGAGCAGATACCAAGAGGTAAGGCAGATACACAATCTGTCTGATCCAAGGTTGAGGCATTCAAGGCTTATTCCTGTGCTTATAAGAAATTGCCAGGCCCTCTCTGTAGGGCTAGAGTACCTAGGATGGAATACAGGAAGAAGCAAAGAACATCAGGACTTTTTTAGAAGACTATCGGTGACTGTCCTTAGGGTCAAACGAACTGGAACATCCCTGGAAGCTATCAGGTTCTTTCTTAACCTGAAAAAGAAAATCCACAGAAACATGACAGTGACAGAAGCAGCTAAAGCTAATGCTGTTTGAAAGTCTTCATGAAGTTTGTGCAGGCAACAAGGATCTCAAAACATTGGACAAAAAATCAGCACAAGCACTCCAAGACAGCAGGGATCAAGAGGTTCCAAGCCCTGGAACATTACCAAAGTTGATAATACTGGCTGCAAACAAAGCAAGAAGCAGAGGAAAAAAAAAAAAGAAACATTAAGCAAAACTGAACAGACTCAGAGTTATATATAAAAAACATGCAGAGATCAGTACAGATGGAAGAACCAAGCTGAGCTGGCTTGCAGCAGCACAGATGTCCAGAGCATCTTCACTGATGGCCACAGTGGGGCTGGCAATATGGAGCTATAGGGACCATTGCATCCTACAGTGCAGGAAGCCTGAGTTATTTTTACCAAGGTCTATCCAGCTGGGAGCAAAGCAGGTTCTCAGCTTGGTCCAAATGCAGGGGAGCAGATCAAGGAGGAGTATTATCAACCTCTTTCTCTCAAAGACAAGATATTATCGATGAACTGCGTAACCAATCATGCCTTTAAACAACTGCCTAATAATGAAATATGAGGAATTTCTTAAGCAATTAGCAAGGGAATAAAGCCTGCTAAAAACTGACTAAAAATATTTTGTCTTCTGTAAATATCACTTGTGTTAAACAGCTAACATACTTGTGTTTTGAGAAGTTAATCAGTAAACGATGCAAGTTTAATGTAGTTGTCACCTAACTAACGTCAGATGCTATCAGTAGCTTTACCATCCTGTTCAGCACAGTAATAAAACCGCTGCCTTTTTATAAAAGAGCAGCAGTAAAATAACTCAAGCAAAAAAAAAAGAAAAAAAAAAAGAAAGACGTATTTGGTTTTCTGTAAGGGATAGATGCCAGCAATAGATAATGCATATTTTACAGGTTTCTAGTATGAAGCAATATCTTTAAAAATTATCCATTAACAGAAAGTAAACAAGAATTCTGTCTCAATGACATCTTTCTTTCTAGGCTTTACACCAGATTTATTCGGGAATGTTAATGTCCACATTTTAAATTGTTTCAGCTCTCATCTGTCAATCAAAAATAGCCCAAGAATACTTATACCAGTAGAATTTAATATGAGCATAATTAAACACATGCCTATTGATACTGCCTTTGGAGTTCTATACCCTTGCTCTCTCTGTGGTAAGGGAGCAAGCTCTATTCCAAAAAAATCAAGCACCCAGACAAGCATCCTCCTAGCTAAGAACGTGGGCTGAACATAACTGTCTTCTCTAGATGACTGAGTTTGGATATATTTATGTATTTTAATGAGCTTTCTTTTAATACATATTCATAGGTTCTAAAGAAGACATCAGGACTGTGATCAGATGAATTACTGGCTCAACGTATCTATGTCAAGACTTTGTTCAATAATAGAAGATAAAATGACAACTGCATCAAGTGAGGAACAAGATTTTTTTCCCCTATAATTTAGCAAAAGTTTATCAGCAGAATAAGAAAACTTCTAGTAATGTCATCTAGGAACAACAATAAATGCCTATCTTTAAAACTGGTATAGAAGAAAAAGAACACTGAGCTATTAGGGCTAGAACATGATTCATTTTTTTTTAATTTCATCTATTCAAAATTCAGCTTATATACATATTTATTTTTACAAGAAGAAAGAACTTACTGTTTAGCATCATCGTCCGCATCATCATCATCTTCTAAATGTGCCACATGTCCCCTAAGAAAATGAACAAGGTACTATGGCTGAGTGAGTTGTATTAAAATCACCTTGGCTACTGTGAAAAAGTATGAGCTCAAGGGTTACTACCTCTTTTACAGAATTTTGCTGTCTTTTAGCTTTTTATCACTACTATTATTATTCTTGAAAGCACAGCTGCAATCCAGACAACTAAGCCTCTCCCATATCCTCTCAGCAAGCACAGGGACAAACAAGAACTAACTGTGGCAGACATAAGAAATCAACACACGAATGACTTTGAAACACACAAGACGGAAAAAAAAAAAAATAGAATTACCGCTGATGCAGTTCTTCTTCAACTGATTTTAAGAGACTCCTTCAGCATTAAATAAGAATAAGAACACAGTTTAATTGTGGCACACAAACTTAATTATCAAAAGCCAGGACAAACGCTCCTATGATTCTATCAGTAAATTATCCAGAGCATGTTATTTCAGCTGGCTTTCAAAGCATACATCAACCATCCACATAAATTAACGTAGCTGCCTTTGTTTCCACACAACACACTTTCATATGCGCTTATTAATGTATTGCTGTTAAGTGCAGTGGGTTCCTTGTACTGTAAAACAAGGACTGTCTTAGTTTCATCCAATTTAAAACAAATCCATATTAGCCAAGAAAGTCATATTTTAAAAAGTCAGATTGCCAAGAGGATTAAACTACTATTGAAATAAATTCATTCTTCCCTAGTTCATTTTTGTAAAAATGTCGTTTTAAAAAAAAAGTTCATTTTGAACTTTTTTAATTTTTGTGTCTTTGTCTGAAAACACAGACAGGGAGAAATAGCAGGCAAACCATAGGGATGAGAAACAACAGGATTTCAGAAGATATCAGTATTCCTATTTTCCCCAACTAAAAGACTGAGTAAAAAGATCACGTTCTATGATTAGATTTTCTGCATTTTAAAGATATTATTTAATTTAGCAAAGCAAAGCTAGCACCCTTATTCTGACAGGCAGAAATTTAAACTAGGAAATTGGCTGGAAAGGAAGAATTACATGGAACACTCTTTCATAATAAAACAAAATTATTTAATATATGAACACTGAGTTAAAGGACTTTGCTGAGACAGGCAAGTTTTATTTTTTAAAGCATCTATAACTGAATGTTTCTAGCACCCTGTAACATGAAAAAGGGCATAAAGCAATGTCAAGGAGTAGCACTGCTGGCTCCTAGATGGGGTAAAATTGTGGTCTGTGGGACCTATCCATGCAGAACATTTTGTTAACAAGCAGATCAAGATAACAGCTTTTAAAAGGAAGTTTACAGCACTATAGAGACAATATGGTCAGCACAGTTTCAAATACTGAAAAGTGCTGTAATTCTACATCATTAGAATTACTATTATTTTAGAAATAAATAGTGATTTAGGAATTGTAACTGATAAAACAAGCTTGACATATGTTACTACATCCATTTCAGCTAATGTGTTTAACACACATTTGTGATTTTTATATTAAAGCAGCACTGAACGAATTCAAAACAGAAAATGTCATTGCTTACTCACTTATTTGCACCCAAGAAGTAGCCACACTGAGGACCATGACCGTATTCTAGCTGTAGATCCTACAAGTATAAGAGAATGAATCTTTAAGATGAACATGTAAGCATCAAACATACCTTCTGTCACGCTGCTGTTATCCCGTCTGCCACATCTGATCTACCAACCAGGCTCACTCTCTGGTCTCCTTGGCCCCTAACGCCACTCTCGGGCCCTGTTGTTATTTGAACTGAGTTTGAGAACAAGACATAAAAACATTAACTCTGTATCACGGTGTTAACTGCTCTGGTCTGAGAGCCAAGGATATTCTGAGCTCTCTGCCCACAGGTGTGAGGCATCGAGGAAGGTGGGCATGGATGGGGCAGAGCTTGACTGACATCCAGACTGATCAATAAGAGTATTCCATCCCATTAGTGTCATGCCAATTATTTAAGGAGACTCAGGACCTTCCAGTCACTCTCTTGCGTTCTCTTCGCTCTTGGAGACCTGTTCGACCGAGTTATGTTTGAGACGTTTAGTTCAGACTTTTCCCAACCTGATGTTTGCAGAGGCCTCTGGGCCTTTCTGCCTTTATCCTTTTTTCTCTCTCTGGAATCAGCTGTTTAGGACCAGGTGCTGCTGCCTGGGACTGGCTGCTCGGTGTGTATGGAGTTTGTGAGGAATTGCATTGAGTATCTTATTTTCTATTCTACTTCCATTTTATATATAAATACGAGTAGTGTATTAGTATTTTGCTATTTTATTAAACTGTGTTTCTCTCAGTCCAAGTTTCTCCCTTCCCTTTCAATTCTCTCCCCTATTTGGGGGGTGGGGAGTGGGGTGAGTGAGCCACCAGCATATAACTAGATTTTTTGTTTTTTTTAAAAAAGCCAAACATAAAGGTATTTTTCAACAAAACAAAAATCTGTTACCTCTCCTGCATACCTGAAGTAACCCAACAACTTTATGAACTTAGATTAATATTTTCATTTAACATACATACAATGCCAATTTGTTAATTAAACTTCCTTCTAGATCAGACAGCATTCCCCCAGAGTAAACCTGAGTGTCTAGCCAGATATTTTCTAAGAGAATCTGCATATCTATAACCAGTAGGAATGAGAAGAGGTCAATAACCTCAGTGTTTAATCAAAGATGCAATCCCAGATTATTCTGCATTCAGCCTCAGGTTACCAACAATCCATTTCTGAACCAACACAGCTATGCACAAGACAGAGTGCTATTTGCTGACGATGACCACTTTGGAAAAGAGGTAATACAGACAATAAGCACCAGTTCTTCCCAATAGCCTGGGTAATATTAAATCAAGAAATCATGTAGAAAGGCAAATAACACCTTCAGATAATCACATATTCAAAGTAATCAATGACTAAAACCAGAATAACTATCTCCTCGGAGCAAAGGCACATTTGGTGGCAAGGCCATGCTATGAAACAAATTCCCCAGGAATCATCCAATCTACAATACCTTCTGCAGTTTAAATTTCAAAACCTGCTACTGATTTTATGCAGAATTTCATGATGAATTGTTACTGTAGCTCTGACAGCCTCATGTTCCTAATTGGTTCTGTGGGGCTGAGCTGTACTGGAAATCTGTTTTTAGGTGTTCGGTCCCTCAAAAACCAAAACTGAATGTATACAGTGAACTAGCAATTCACAGTTACTTCCTACATTTGCTGTTCCTGTAATCTAGTGAGAAATAAGATCACTTGAAGTGACAAAATTAAGACTTTGAATACACAATGTGCTGGGGAAGTAACTCTGAATTTCAAAGAACACAAATCACTTTTGGACTACTAACATATAAAAAAAGAAGGCACACATACATCTCCATTTCTTAGTAAAATGTTTAAGTAATTCCCATCACACCACTTCATAAAAGAGGATGATCATTTTTTAAAGAGCCTAATATTACCTAATGCATATGCTATATTTTCAAGGCCTTTATTTCATTAAGAAGTCCATTCTTGAATTTCTTTGGATAGCTTAACACACCAGAAATAGCAAGTTATTTGTATATTTTTTTTAAACACACTGAATATAATTCTTCCCTGGTGACTGACTGAGGTTTTACTGTGCATTACTGATACACAAGCACTGCTCCTCTCTCCCTTGCATTACAGCTTTCTATGCATTTTGTCTGTGAATGACTACTTAGCACAAACAACACCATTTCATACCCATATAATGGAACATCACTATCCTGACTAGCTATGGTAAGGCCTAGATGCAACAGACACTTGTACACAGCATTTTTAAACTACCTCCTAGCAGTAAAATTGAACACCTCATTTTCTCAATTACTTTTGCTAAGGCAGAAGATACCCAAAACACACAAGGAAGCAAAAACCACATCCCAAACCCTTAAGCACTTCTCCCCCATTTCCATTTATTTTCTTCTGATCATAAGGACTACTCATCATTTCCTTACTTAAAGATGAACAAAGTTCGAAGACTTGCTCTGAAATTTGGCATTGATAGCTAACATAGCTCTAAAAAACTGTATTGTAACTAAGACAGACATGAGTCTTCATGGCTTGTAACAAAGAGAAAGCATATGCATGCATGTGCAGTACGGAGAAAAACGATTTAAACTAAAGAAAACGGCTTCTGGGCAAAGCTCTCTATTATCTATGTCAATCTCATTCAACCTTTTCCTACCAATATTTTAGTTTTTCTGCCACAAATAATTAACTAACACAGAATAGCTATGCTGAAACATTGCATTTCTAAAATTAAGCATTACCAACAACTATTACAAATTATTAAACCCAGAACATATTTGTAAGGCAAACCAAACCAAAAAACAACCATGACTAAATTACTTAAACAGGACCAAATGTATAAATGCATCTGGCAAATACAACAGTGCAGACTGCATGGTAACTGCAACCCTCTTACTGAACTATTTGCTAAAGAAATCTAAAATGAATGCTAAGTTCATAACAACTGAAAACTGCAGGTTGGAACCTGAGATATCAAATCCAAGTTCTATTCAACTCCTCTGTCACTTTTTTAAATGGTAGAATTCAACACTTTTCACTGTGTGTTGAATACTCCAGGCTAAATTAAATAAAGTCCAGTGCAGAAACATTTAATTTTTTCCCTAATACAAAGAAAAAAAAATCACTAGCTATAGTGTTACAAATTAGTATCATGCACACTAGAACCAGGTAGAATGCATCTAAGGTGCTGAGGTAGCTGGCCAACATTATCATGAGGCCACTCTCTTAACATCTAACAACAAAAGAAAGCGTGAGCTGCCAGTCAGAGGAACCTCAACAAGCTGGAGGAGCAGGCAACAAAACCCCACAGGGTTTAACATGGCCAACTGAAAAGTCCTGCAGGTAGGGCAGACCAACCACATACACGTGCAGAGGATGAGGACAAGCTAGCTGCGGACAGAAAGGGCAACTCTGCAGAAAAGGGTTTGGAGGTCGCAGAAGATGAGGAGGGGACCGCACCAGCAGCACGCACTTGTGGCAAACCACAGTGAAGCAAAAGGGTGTTACCCCCTCTATTTGGGCACTTGGAAGGCTACATCTGCACATGGTGTCCAGTTCTGGGCTTCCCAGGACAAAGACATTAATAGACCGGAGGGGAGCCAGCAGAAGGCCACCAAGGTTGTTCAAGTGATGAAGCAAATGGCACAACAGGAGGAGCTGAAAGAGCAGAGCTTTTGTAGCTTGGAGAAAGTGTCTATTGCCTTCAGCTATCCTACAGGGCATATAGAGATGACAGAGCTAGACCCTTCTCAGATCCACAGTGGAAATACAAGAGGCAACAGGCAAATATGCCAGCAATGCAAATTGAGGCTACAAGGACCCAGCTCCCCATGGGAGCAGTGCAGCCCTAGAGATACTCAGTTGTCTCCATGCTGAGATACATTCAAACTTCAGCTGGACAGGCCCAAAGTAATTTCCATATTGAGCTTAGAAGCTGCCCCTGTTTTAAGCAGGAGTAGGCTTGACAACTCCAGGGGTTCCTTCTCACCTCATCTTTTTTTGGATATTCTCTGATAGTATTTATAACTTAAAAAGGTATGCAGCTTAGTCTACCATATGTGAACTGGAATTATTTCTAAGCTCACTACGAAAGGCAAGAAAGATTTTTTAGCCACGGTATTTCATTGCAGATCAGGATAATCTGAATGAAAATATTTTTATTTGCGCAACATGACCTTTCGTTTTGAATGAGAGCAACCATAAGCTTTGTTTCTCAGAAATGGTACTTTTGGGACCAACAGCCAAATTCATGTACAGAGTCCCCTTGACAGATCCCACCACTCATAAGTACAACATGTCACCTCTGAGAGGTGGATGCAGTTAAACATACAGCAACAGCTTTGCAGAAACTGGGTTTAACAGCTCTTACTCCCAGCTTCTCTCTACCTTATACACCTCCTTCCATTAGACGGACATAGCCATTTACAACACCACACAGGGAACCCAAACAGGGGACAGATCTGGTGCAAAAAATAATCTGAAAGAAGCTGCACATTTTTTCCTCGGGACCTTATATACTTCAGACTATTTCTGCACATATGCCTAATTATAGCAAAAACATTTCAACTGACAGAAATTTGTTCCTGCTATGCCAACTAACGTAGATTCCTGAGACTGTCACCATGGTGGCTGCCACAATTAAAGATGTAAGTCATACATTTAGTAAGTAAGATACAGTCATACATTTAGTTTGCCACTGGGTTTTCAGGTGCTTCTCCCAGGATCAATAGTATAAAACTTAAAAATTATTCTAGAACAAAGCCGTACATATTTTTAGAGATTATTACTTCGATTTAAACCATTTACTGAGCTGACTGCAAATGCAATGCTCAGCTCTGCCACTTATTTGAGTCTGTATCCAAACAACTGCTTTTAAAGTACAAAGACAGCGAAAAATATGGGAGAAGTATTTGTTTGAGGTCTACTCTATGTAAAGTCCAATGCGCACATAAGACTTTTTTTTTTTAAAGTGTTCAGCATAACTCTTCTGCTCCTGAGGCAAAGGAGACTGCCAGAAAACAGCTGCCAAAACACAGCACAATAGCCAGATTAAGAACATGAGGAACTCGAAATAACAAGAAAGAGCATGTGCAAGAAAATCTCAAACGATGGAAGGCACCCAAGGAAGTTCCTGAGAAATCTGTTGTCTAGTTGCAGAGAAAGTAATGAAGATCTATCCTGAAAAAGAAAAGAGCGTTGTACCTAAAGCAAAATATTGTGTTATTTATTTAGATAGGAATGAATTTGTAAAAGAGCAAAGGGAAGTACTATGTGGTCCTTGTCTGTTTGCCATTTCCATGAAGGGATACTGGGGTTTGGACACTGCATTTTCCCTGCAAACAAGACCTGTACTGAATTTTTCCATTCTTCTGGCAGATCCAGGTAGCTGTTTCAGAAGCACAGAGGTGGTGGGAGGGGGAAAAGGAGAGAAGTGATTTTTAAGGGTAACCACATTGTAGGAGTCAAAAGGTAATGTGCATGGTGACTGCATAAGTGGCCATACGATCCATCCAGCTGTGCAAAATTCTAGGTGACAGGTAAAAATACTGTCACTCCCTATATTTGCTTTGCACCTCGGCTGTGTACCTTTTATGACTCAGGCTGCCCAAAATATGCCTCAATTTCCAAAAATCTTTCTAGGACCTTTGAGACACATAGCTCTGCAAAAGAGTTGTTGTTCCTAAGGTATTTTATAAAACCAGCAGAACAGCAAGGGAAAGAGCCCAACAGTAGTAGGTCATTATGCTTGTGAAAAAGCACAATCTTTTCCTCTTGGTGACATCTTAGAAATCCACGTATCACTTCTCACTGAACGTATCTGAAGCCAATACTGCCAAAGCAAGAGCAGGGACTGGGGAAACGGGACAGAAAGTCTGATTAGTATCTCCTGGTCCATAATGAATGAGCCAACTACTAAATATTTCTTCCAATTTCCAGAAGGATTAGGTCTTACTGGAAAAACCTCAAAAATGGACAAAACACTACGACCAAATTAGAATTCCCCTCTTTGATTCAGAATGACCACAGGAGGTTGTGAAGAAAACAGTGAAACACAGGAAGTGCTGTCAATTGACTTTAAAACCCCTTCAACACTAGTACCTTGTAAGTTTTATCATATTAATAATTTTTGAAGACTGTACTGAACAGCATGGAGCAAAAAAAGGATGGGAAAGGACAGTCCAGTTCTCAGGCATGTTCTCATTCATCTCTTAGACCCACAGATACCAGGCTACCAAGATACCCAACAATATTGAAAGTAACCTGAAAAAGATAGGTTTTAATAAGTGTTAAACTGGAAAGGTGAAAACCAAAAGCAAATCAAACCAAAAGAAAACCAAACCACACAGCAATTGCACAGGACAGAGGTGTTCCCACCGCATACAAAGAAATCTAAGCTACCAATCTCGAAATAATTTGTGAAACATTTTTATAATCAAGTAATACAGGAAGTTCCTTCCCAGAATGGGGAAGACAGTCTAAGCTCTCGGTAACTATGGTATCGGTAGATTCAAGTCACACTAAGCCAACTGATGTCAGAACAAACAAATCCAAAACAAAAAGCATCACAAAAACCTCAAAACCAGACATTCACAAACACCCCAGTTTTCCATTTTCTCCTCAGAGCACTTACATTACACATCTCACAAATCAAGGAAAGCAGAATAATGCTCTTCATCTAGTACAGAATGTTTCTTCATATTTTTCAACAGTACATGAAAATGTCCAAGATTTAAAAGCATTACTTTTCTAACTACATAGTACCTAAAGAGCAGAGAAATAAGAAAACTCACTTCCTAGAGTAATCTCTACAGTGTAAATGCTAACAACCAAATTTTTTAGCAGTACAGGAAGAGAAAATTTGGAAAACTTATCAGGCTATAAACGGTGCCAAATGCCATTGAAAACACTTTTGAATCTACTTGGTGTTATTGTATTGAATGCATATTCATTCTGTAATATAATTACCATCTGGAGAATTCAGAGACTTCTATTTATATAATTTTATAGTCTTTCATAGGACTATTTAAAGGAGCTACCAGACAAAAAGTGAAGAGAATGTCTTCTATTTTTAATCACCTGCCAATAAATTTAAAAAGTTATGCATTGTGAGGCAGTTAAATAAAGAAATTAGAATGAGTGCATAACATTAAGCACCTTCTATAAAAGTGATTCAAGTAAACATCAATACAAGTTAAATACTCGCAATACTGCACATACTATGAATTCCCTCCTACATTACAGAAATACACGTATAGACTAATGCTAACACTGAATAGCTTTTACACAGACGAAAACACAAGTACAACAGGACAAAACACAAGTTTTGAGAAAGGAAAACAAAGACAAAACTAACACTGACAAAGAAAGGCATAAGATGAAAAATACCAGGTTAGATCTTGCAGTGTAGTATATTTCTTCTGAATTGTCCAAAATATCGCTACTGTCAGGCTGTTCATTAGGTAGAGATCAAGAAACTCAAGTTATTTACATGGAGACTGAAAGCCAGGTATACATAAGGGGAAATTTTTTTGCTTAAAAACAAACAAACAACGTTGTTAGTTGAAACTCAAACCATGTTAAGACAGTTCTGGGGATGTGGGTAAAACACAGCTATGGGTATGGTCACATTACCAAACACTAGTGAATCACATCAACATAATGAGTTATTGCGTACCACCTGAGCAATGAGCTCCCACCTATGCACTAATGAATTCACCACCTGGTAATGATCCACAAACTGCCTCAGTAAGAGCCAAGTGTGCACCAGTGCAACACCTCCATGCACCACCAATAACTCAGCATGCTGCAATTGTCCAGTCTTTGGCTTGTGCACTCATACCCATCAGTAAATAAAGTTTGAGCACACTTTAGTGACACAGAAGCAAAAGGGTAAGCAGAACTGTTTTAATGAAAAGCGATCCACACTGCCATCGCTGGAGGAAGAGACAAGCATTGCTTGCTCCCTCTTTCATTTAAAAGACACTCTCTTCTCTCCCAAAGTGTGTAGATTGTTAAAACCTTCCCCCTCAGCCTGCTTTGTGCTAAGGCTCTTTGCTAGAGCATCTGTTCTTTGATTAGATCTCATTTGCATTTGACATGCCAATTTAAACTGTCCATTGGTTCTACATCTAATGACAAAATACAGTTTTTCTTTGGTCTCAAGACCCCATATCATAATTTTCAAAATCATGGTTCTGTTTTATCTGGGAAGGACATTTCAGGTCTGCATGCTTCATTCTGATACAAGCAGTGGAACATTTTCCCTCTTCATAAAGATCCAAACAAGCATTTATAGACCTTCCTTATAGACAGGAAGGTGAGGCAAGTTCTTTGGACAGGTTTCAAATATGCAAACTCTGACAGGAACAGGCAATACTAAGAGATTTCCTTATCAGCAGAATCAATCTGGATCATTCGAGTCCCTTCTTGGAGTAGCAAGAACTTCTGAGATTCCAAAGTGCAAAGGTCCTGATTGCTAAAACGCAAGACAGGAAAAGGCTTGATTCCTTCCTTCTGACAACACCTGCCAAAGAAGCGCTCTCAAAAGTTGTGCTTTAATTCCTGCACAAATCTCCCTCCCCAGTCTAGCAACTCAGGTTCCTGAACTGCAATGAAAACACCTCTCTGCCCTATGAATTTGTCCACTAACTGGTATGTATAGCCAGTGACTGATAAAACCAGAAAGAAATTGAAAAAGTATTTTTAAAACTTCAGCTTCTCCATTAACATACTTTTGGAATTATGATTCCGTGTGTGTATAAATCAAAACAATTCTAAAGGAGGAAAAGCATTATAATTTGAACTATACGATGCTACCAACTGTGTTTTCTTTATAATCCAGACAATGCAACAGAGAAGCAAAGTCAGGGTAACTTGGAATCAGTTAAAAAATAATTTTAAGTTAACTGATGAGTTTATGGTAGAAACACTGACTTCATTACCATATTTAATAAAAAATTCTATAACCAGGGCTCCTAGATGGTGTTGTTATGCAGTTAAGTCAAGGCCTAAATAACATGTCTGAAATAATTGTTTAAGTCCTACGTGTGATTTGGTAAGCTGTTCTCCCCCATTTCAAACAGGCAGCAGAAACTGCAGACTACCTGTCCAGCCAGTTGCTGAGGAAGAGCAGGATTATATTACAACCTCATCCACCCAGAACCAGCTGACCCACTACCAAAGGACAAGGCACCGGGAAGGAGATTTTAGTACAACTACAGGTCAGAATTTCCACTCGCATGTGGCTTAGACACTATACAAGAGGAAGTACATTCCTAGGTACACACCCTTCCCAAAAACAACTCGGAGCGAGGCCAATGTCCCTCCCACCTATAGACTAAGCCAACTTTTTCACCTTAACACCTGCCTTAGAAAAACAAAGAGAACACAGAAGGCTGCAGTAATGAAGCTAAGGAGTGTCTTTTTTATCCAGGAATGTGAACAAACTGCCCAAGTGCACAAATGTGGAAAGCAACAGTCTGCACAGAAGAGATGAAGCTACTACAATCATGTGTGTGAGACAGCAGAGTCACCTTTCTCCTCACTGCTTGAGTTCTCATACCCCTTGTACTGATGGGTCCATAAGAAGAAAACATGGATAATACACCTTTACAGAATACGTGAACTGCCAGACCCAGTGTGGCTCAGGTGTGATACAGGGCCACAGAAGGACTGCATGGGAAAATAACAACCCCACAAAAAACCAGTTTCTTAACATGCATCATACTTCTTCCCCAGGCTCCAAATTTTATTATTTCCATTATCAATCCTTGTCAATACAATCACAAGGGAGAGAAACATTTCAGTATGCACAGTAATTCTACAATTAAGAAAATAATAAAGGGAATGATATACTGGGCAATGAGGTATAAAGGACAGACAAAACCCACAAGACAAAGGGCTGTTGCTTAGCACATACAGCACACCTGGCAGAGCCCACAAATACAGGGTCTTGCTCCACAGTGTAATGCCAGCAAAAAACTCAGGACCAATACGTTACAACTTGTTAGAAAAATTGCTACCAAGTTTAATAGCGCTAAGGAAGTATGTGGCACATTTCAGATTTCTCCTCCTCCAGAGACATTTACAGGCAATAACGTGCAAAGCATAGCCCATGCTGCATGTTACTCACAAATTCATGATGTGGCTCTGTCTCCTTCCTCAAGGGTGGATCAAATTTTACTTGACCAACTGAAGAGGAGAAAGGGAAAACAAGAATTTGACTGTAATTAGATAAAAATTTAGCTCAAAAGGCTAGCAAAAAAAAAATAAAAATCCAGTTTAATGAGTGTATCATATCCCCACTGATGGAAACTTCTGACACAGGAACATATGGAACTGGTGCCTGCCAGAAACCAATGGGCACAGAAAGCACTCTATCACAAAGGTAGCACAATCACCATTTGCCCCACATACTCATCAGAAGGATGAAGAAAACCATTCATCAAATAGGGCAGTGAAGTGCCCTCTTTAGAGGAGCAATACAGCTGTAGTTTATAGAAAAAAAACGCATCCATTGTGTGAATTCACTCTTGGATCTGTTCTTCTGGGAGATTCATTAGCACTAAGGAGTCTTGAAGGAAGTATGGAGAGAGCTAATTACATCTTCTAGGATGGTTCTTTGGCACACACTCTAACTCCTCTCAATTTTAGCTTAAGACAACTAAAGCTCCAAGTATTGCTCTAACTTTATTAAAGCAAGAGTGACTACAGTTCGGGGGATAGAGCCTGCTTTTAGTGGCCGGTGATAAAACTCCTCCCTTCCTGATTCTTGCATGACTGTTTCAATTTGAAAGCAAGAACTACAACAAGATACTCAATTAAGAAAGAAAACTCTTCCTCTGCCATTCTGTTACCCTGCAGAACCTGGCATCACTCTGAATATCCTTGCTGCTCTGGCATATGAAGCTACACCAATCAACTCACAGAAGAGCTCAGGTTGCAGCCTGTTCAATTAAGATGAAGCCATGGTGAGATTTGTTGAAGTGCTGACAAAGGGCACAATCAAATATGTTACACTAGTATTTCTTTTGCATAGTCATCTAGAATGTATATCTATAAGTAAAACAGCATAAGTTTTTATTTTTCTACACATCACTAAAAATGTTTCTGTATGGCAGACACCTAGAATACCAGTTGAAATATGTGAATAACAATAATTATTTTAAGAATTTAATGTTGTCATAATACACATGCTTACAGTTTATTTCAGAGCGTGTCTTTTCTTCTCTCACATTTCTACTTGTTGAATGAATTCTATGAGGCACTTCAAGAGGCTAGAAGAGAAAAACAAAATACTTCAACACCAAAATATTAAACCCCAGTACTGTGTACCTAGTTTTTAGCAGGTTTTTTTAGCATAATATCAAAAAAGAAATAAATCAAGCAGAAGATAAAAATAATGACTGCATGTATGGTTTTGCATACTCAAGTTAGAATTATTTGGAGACATTTATCTGTAGAGTGTCTTCAACTGCAGGATAAGGATTTTTAAAACACTGGGTTGGCCAGCACTTGTTTTTGCTCAGATAACATTTCCTTTCTCCACTTTTCAGTTTAAGGGTATTGGTAGTTTCCAGAATAAGCAGTAAGACTAAATCTGACTTATGGGCAGTATTTCCTTTGTTTAGATACTGCAATAATTTTCTCAGCTTCTAACTTAAACTGATCCTTAAGAAGTCATCAGTTAGTTTCTTTGAGTAGATGAGAAGTTAGCCCAAAGTTTTCAGAGATAAATAGAAGAAAGTATTCCTGGTATTCTCGTGCTGTGTGGCAAGAGCAATGCCATAATTTCTACAAATAAACCTCCATAGTTATGTTCCACTTCTATCTTTTCCCTGGATTTCCATCTACTTCTCCACAGAACTAAGCGTCGTGAACTTTAAGACACAGCTTTCTTTCCAGTGCCCCTGCCAGATGTACTCTCTTCTTTCTACATCCACTACTGCAGGTTCTCTTAGAAACTATAACTGAAGGTTTCCGAACAAGAGTACAAGACCAGTTGACTGCTGTATACAATTAGGCACCAAAATTAGCAACATAAATCCTAACAATGTGCTCTCAGTATGTCCTCTGCAATGAAATCTTACTCGTCAGAAAAAAAGTTCATTCGCCATCATGTTAGCCCAAGTAATCTTGAAAAGTGTATGTTTGCTAAGTTTCTGTGTTGAATATGTAGCAGCAAAACAATTTTTAATTAAAGGAATCTGACAAAATACTGTCAGAGATTTGATGTGCTGGTATGCTAGCTTTGCTTTTATATATATAATTATAATCTTCACTTGGCAACTTTTGACTATGAAGTGATTACAGGCTTAACTTCAACTGCTGTACTATCACGAGTTACAAATAGCTCAGCAACTCTGTTTATCCCTGAAATATTATCTGAAAGCATTATTCCCTTCTCCCCTTTTCATCACACACTATTTCCTTGCTTTATATTAGGATCCAACACACATGTACATAATGTTTTATCTCCCATTTATGTTGACTTTCGTCTTTTTTGAAATTGGAGAGACAAATTGTGGGTATGTATTTTCTCCCACATATCTCACAGACAGTGTTTTGTTTCTTGTAACATAGGCCAATCTTCCCCTTCCTCAGTGCCGATCTGTCTATTGTGCATTCTTTTGAACTTTAAAAACAGTTTGCTATGGCTCAGGATGCATTTCAAGGTTTATTCTGGTTTTTTACTTCAGTATTTCAAACAATCTGAGCCCTAAAAGTTTGCTTTTTTATAACTTAAGAGGCACTGCTCACTTGCACATGATGCGTGCACAACTGTAATGCCAGCACCAGGAATCAGCCTGTAGTAGGGCTGGGAGGTATTTTGCCTTTGCAGTGATATTGTGCTACTTCCTTGCATCCTTGCCAGATGTTTGTACTACATAACAGGCCAGAGCCTGCCCTCACACCTCTTTCTCCATGACCAACAAAACAATAAAAACAGCTGACATCTGAGCCGTGCAAGAGGACAAAGGAATGCAGGTTAACTTCCCTGCACAAATGAGCACAATTTTAATCACAGTACAGATCTCAAGAGCAATATTCTCCCCCAAAACTTACAGTGTGCTAAGGATAAAACATATGGACTTCCCTCTTTGCAAACTTTTTAGCTAATATCACACCTATCACAAGAATCACTGTCACAGAAATGTGGTGAACAGGTAGTTGCCAACATCTCCAAAGGTTTATTCTTAAGGGAGTGAAAGCAGATTCCCCAATGGACATCCTGTCTTTGACTGATTGGGAAACCAAATGGTGTCCTCCAGGAGTTAGGGTAGAGAAAAATACTCAAAATGTCAGCTACAATATTGTTGCCAAACAAATAACGACTGTATCAAGGGGAGGCCTTTCTGATTATATCAAAAAAAAACCTGACTGTGTGGTTTTAGCTCTGTTCTTACACATTAAACATTTCAGCTTTGTCCAGGTTTAGAATGATTTGAAGATGTAGTACAGCACACCTCAAAGAGGTGGCAAATTCACATCTTAATCTCTACCTCACCCATACAACTCTGCAGACTACCCAAGCAGTAACAGATAGCATCCCCATAAAAGCCACATTGGCCAAGTGAAGAGCTGTCATCAGAGTCGGCAGACTTGCCTTCAAAGACTACAAATAGCCGGACAAGCTCCCTAGCCTCAAAAAAAATAAAAAACCACCCCACAAACCACATCTGAAAAAACAAATCACACCAAAAACTCCAAAATACAAACACCACCACCACCACCCCAACAACCAAAATTCTAAAGGAACTATGGAGTAGGTCTGAAGTCCAAAATTCTCACCAGTGTTGTTTGTATCATGTTATGTTGCTTCTTTCAATTTTTGATGGATGCATTCAGGTGATTGCCACAAATACAGGCATGATCAATCCTCAAGTTCAGATTAACATCTCCAGCTACCTCTGTGAGCAGGCAGGTATTGGAGCAAGTTCAACCGTGTATAAAAGGATCATGTACACTTATTATTCCCTTCAGCTAATTATAAGAAAGACACAATGCCAACAACTGCTTTGCCTGTGGCAGGATTCTTCACCTGAAACACAGACCTTGCTTAAGATGCATTTGATAATTCATTATCACCTGTTTTATTCACAGAGGTGGGTTCCAGGCTTGCTTATTACAAAATAATATGTTTTCCCAAGTGTCACTATCAATCTCATTTTGCAGGTGGATTAAATGCCTCAATGGAAAGTTAGCTGTCAACATGGTTAGGGGAGAAACGAGAAGATACATCTAAGTTGCCTATCCAATGCAAATGATCCAGCACCACAGCTAACTGTGTTTAAAGCTCAGTGGAGAGAGCTCAAGCCCATGCAATGAACAATAATAAAGAATTATCATTATGCCTAGCACAGAAGCACATGAATGGAGCAGCATATATAAGATAAACAACAAATGAACTAGCATCTGAAAGAATGCCTGTCAAAAGACATGCAAGCAGCTTGATTGTCCTCCATACTGTCAGCCAGTCAGCTTCTTTATAAATGATGAAAATACGCATTTTCTCTGATCATCACTGTGAGGACATTTTCATTTTCTCCATAGACAAGGCACAGCTTTTTCCCCTGATAACACAGTTCATTATGGGATAACTTAAGTAATACACTAGACAACAGAAGAGCCTTCTTAATGGTAAATCAGACGGGACAGAAGAAAATGAACACTATTTTGAAAGCTACAAGTAACTGTCAAGAAAACATGTACTGAAGTGACTTCATAGAGGAAGAGAAGAGAGATTCGCCACCTAAGTGGCCCAAAAAGAAGGTCAAAACTCTTACTGAAAGAATTTAATTTTTTTTTAACAGAAAAATTTACTAGGTGTGCTCCAGTATTTGCAATTGCTTTTAAAAGTATTGACTATTCAATCCTTATGCCTTCTTCTCTTTCCCTCTCATTTAGGAAATAGATAATCATTGCACACTACAATACAAAAAAAAAAAAGATCTGTTTCACTTTGGCTTCATTTCACATTTCTTTATTCCAACTTCTATGGAAGACAGACTAGGTGCACATCAACTCATCTTTGCTATTCCAGAAGGTAAAAACTCATTTAACTTGCAAAATCTGAAAATTAGCATCTTAAAGCAGTTGCTTCTTTTAAGCTCATTTTCCTTTGAAGGCACTTGTGGAGTGGTTTACAATACAAAAAAACAAACAAACAAACAAACAAAAAAAAAAACCAAAACAAAACAAAAAAACAACCAACCAAACAAACAAACCCAACAAACACCACATAAGTATGCAATCAATTAATAAATGGCATTAGTGTTGAAAGGATTAATGTTTTTCCCTCAAAAGAGATTATCAGTTAGGGAACTGTAAACATTTGGAAAGTCTTTACTAGCATACATTAAGTGCAAAGACAGGATGCAGTAACAGAACATCTGTTTGCTCTTATTTGTGAAATACTTCAGCCCTGTGCTGTTTATCATCTTACATAAGCAGGCTATTTTTTTCCCAGTTGATAAAGCAGAATATTAGAAACGTTGCCTTTGACAAAACTAAGTAAAATCAAGTTTCAGAGAATTCTAAGATAGAAAACATAATCTGCAAGAAACACACAGCAAACCATCTGACAAAAACAACTACAGGGTCATTCTCTTCTCCTAAGAAATTAAATTAGGAACAAAAGAACAAGTTCTACAGAGGTATAAAAACATTTTTATGAATGCTTTCTTTGCAGATGGATGGAAACATAATTCCACAAAGAAACAGAAAGCAGAATGCATGACAAAACTCAGGACTGGAGAGCAGCCCACACTTACTGTTGAAAAATTATCGAAGGACGACAATTAAAAAAAAAAAATTAAAGTGTTTACACCTCTTTTTCTTTGAGCTTCTCTCCCCAAATACAATGAATTTTGGTAAGTGATCTTACATGTGACAGAGCAGCACAACCAGAAGTAAAAGTAACCCTTGAGACTATTCCCAGATCACAAAACATTCCACGGATCAATAAATCGTCATAATTTAGTTTTGTCAGCAAATAAAAACTTAATCTGATTCTACAATCAAAACATACTCCTACCTCAGGATCATCATCATCAAAATCATGGTAAGTGGAATGATCAGGATTATTCATTTTATCCAAAAGTTCAATAGCAAGACTTCGATTTAATGGCTGGGTAACAAAAGGATGCTGAAAGACAGAAGGAAAAACATATATTAAAATTGCAAACACTCATATTAAGTATATTTTAATTTTATAACTTTAAAAAATCCCATACATAAATTTATACCTGTAGTAATTTTTCAGCTGTAGGTCTTTTTTTAGGATTTTTTGTAAGTGCCATTTTCACAAAATGATGGAAACTATTTGACCTGTAAAATGAAGTGGGAAATATTAGATTCAATTGCCCAGTGAAATACAGGAGCATTACCTACTGAAACAGAAAAGTACTTACCATTTCATTTTGTCCTTTAATTTAGGAGGTTGGAAGTTGCTTTTCGTCATTAGAAAAAGTGCTCTGCAAAAAAAAACATTTCTATGGTTTACATTGCAATGCATGCATGAGATTAATTATTAAATACGTTATTTAGTTGGCAGGAAGAATTCCATCATTACACATTTATGCACCAAAAAGAGTTGATGGAATTTCTATTGTGTACATTCAGAACACTTACAACCCAATATTCTTGCAGTACCCCCAACCACCACAAGCACACATAGCCACCATTCCAAACGGATTATTTACAAACTGTATTTACACACCAAGCTTTAACCTCTTACTAACCTCATTGGATGCAGGTCAAACATTGGAGGCTGAAGTTCAGCAAGCTCTATAGCAGTTATTCCCACTGCCCACAGATCACAGAGCTGGTTATAGCCACCTTTTCTTTCTACTGCAGCAACTTCTGGTGCCATCCTAAAGGATAAAAGACATTTTGAGATAAACTTCTTGTCACGAATCAAACATTCTTCTGTATAAAGCAGTTTTCTACTCTTTTCCCTAAAGCTCTGTCTATAAGATCACAACATATACATTTATACACACAGATACGCGTGTGTAAAAGGTTAATATATATAAGAAGTTTCCCACAATCATCTTCTAGTAACTAATAGGCAGTGTCCCAAACAGCTATTTAGCAGTAAGTGGATGAAACCAATCTGTCTTAGACTTCTTTGCAGGCACACAATGATCTACCAACTCAACCAGCCAAGTGCCTAAAGGTATAATTACTCAACTACAGTAAAATCCAAATTCACACATTGCCCTGGAAAGTGATCAACTGACTTTGAATAGAATAATTCTAACAAAAAAAACCCCCAAAAACCCCCAACAACCAACCAACCAACAAAAAAAAAAAAAGTAACAAAATGTCAGCTTTCTTGTATCCTGAAAGCAGGAGACCTGAAGGTTCATTGTCACCACCGCACTCCTTTTTTGCAGTCTGGCTCACTAACATCAGAAAACCTCATTTAAGTTAACGAAGTAGTTTCACATCCTCAGGTGGCAAAAATTAACAGACATAACTGACAAATAAATAGGAATACCTAAAGAAAATTATTTGCTAGGAACTGTCA
The DNA here is from genome assembly GCA_013399365.1 of Pampusana beccarii. NCBI lineage: Eukaryota > Metazoa > Chordata > Aves > Columbiformes > Columbidae > Pampusana > Pampusana beccarii. The sequence goes on along the minus strand of VWYH01005189.1, from coordinate 1,022,012 downwards.
GAGGTTCTGAATGCCCAAAGGTATGAATTTGATTGTCCTACATAGTCATATCAGATGGCAAACAAGTTAGTATGTTTTAGCTTTGAACTTTATTGGTCAAATGACTTGAAAAGTAGCAGTGGAACTGGAGATGTAACTCAATATAGGCAAGACAGATCAATGTCACCACATGAGTGCTGGCGTAAAGCGGCAGGTGGCATCTCAAATGATGCACAATTTAAATACAGACATCCTTATCTGTAGATCTGAAAATACCATCAGGTTTGGTGGTTATTTCAAAGTTTGCATAGTTAAATTATATTTACATACATTTCTTCAAGAATTAATTTTAAAAGCCCAATTGCTCCAAATAAAAAAGGAAGGAGTTACCAAGGTAGAAGGGGAACACAGATTAATTTTAGAAAGACACAGGGGAGGAGCACAAGAGCAAATAGCAGGGTTACCGGAGCTAAAGACGGCGCACAGCAGTTTTGCCCTTCATTTCTCTCCAATCCAAGCATCACCTGCCCAAACACCTCTAATAATCACTGAAACCTTCACACCGCCTGTTTCCAGCTAAATTTTCATCTCCGCCATCTCAACAGTTTTGCTTCCTTGCTTTTCCTCTCAAATCTCTGAGAAGCTTTACAAAGAAAAAATAATGCTTTTCATCAGCATTTAACCTGTGTAATGCTTTCAAAGTTATCGGTTAAGGTTATGACATGTCATTTGAGAAGTCTGGCAAAAATTGGAAGTTACAGTGATACAGGCCAGGACTGAAGTCACCCAGACATCTTATGAAAGAGACACAAACCAATTACACAATCATGACTGATGGGTGTTTATGTTATTCTGAAAGGGAAGTGAATCCATGACTTACACTGCAGAAGAATGCTAAAAATGCTGTGCCCGACTATTTCAAGGCTGAATACTTGAAAGTAGAGGGTTTTTTCCATTATGCATATTTTTAACTTGTTGCTACTAAGCTGTCAGACAACAGAATTTTGAATATTTTTCTGGGAAAATGTACAACAAAAGTGCTATTTTACAGTGAAGAATGTGTGTCATTTACCTCAAAGTGAAAGCGAACAACCACTTCCAGTACAAAGAGAAGAAAATAAAATGGCTTAACTTTAGAAAAGATAAATTATGCAAACTAGTTTAATGAGGGAAGAATAAAGAAACAGTAGAGATATAATAGAAATGTTTGTTTGAATTCAATCAGTTTAGGCAAATAAGGAACAAAAAAAAGAAAATAGCTTAGAGGAAACATTTCACAAGTAGCAAGAGAATCTGTGGAGACAAACAAATGAAACTCATTATCAACTGAGGAGTTGCAAAAAAGACTTATCTAGGGTGGAGGGAAATAAACATGAAACACCAAAATGGAATAATCAGGGAAGAAAATAAATATTTAATATCAGATTTAATAACAAGTAAAATTGTTGATAGTTTCTAAGTTTGACTAAATTGAGATACATTAGTCAACAGTGATAGCAGCACAGAAAGCCTTTCAATTTTACAGAGCATTAGAGCATTTTCTCTGACACTCAATTCATGTGGGATTTAGCATAACACAGACATGATCACTCATAAGTAACAAAGCCTTCAGTGATTAGTCTACCCAGAAAGCGACATGGCATGCTTTTATCCAAGTTTTTCAACAGTATTGTATGTTGTTATTATTTTATTAATGACAAAACATTGTTACCAATATGGGGTGCCAATGAATGATTTCCTTTTGGCAATTGTAGCCGTTATCTGTGCAGATACTCCAAAATCAGCTGTTAAAAACCAAACAAACGAAAACAGCAGTTAATAATTTATTTGATGGAATTAATTGTTAATGAACACAAGTTTGGTTTCCCCACTGTAAGAGTTTCTTAAATATACCGGAAATATTTAACAAAAAATAAATAACAGCAGCATATAAAGGGAACTTGGTGTATCTCAGATACCACAGGTCAGCTCCTCTCAGTCGCCTGCCAAATACACAGGCTGCACACAAACATGTCCCCATCAACACAAGAAAAAACAGGGCAGCACAGAAGTCCTAACAGTGTTTCAATATGATTAAATACATCATTTAGTATTATCCAAGAGATTCATTCAGATAACTTTTAAAGGTACATTTCACATTTAAGCACCCTGGATGGGAAATTTTATTAAAAAGTTATAAAAACGTTCAATTTGTCTTTTACTTCCCCCTTACCACATCAGAAAGTCTTTTTACCTTAGTGTTCCAAAAATACTCTAATTACTCCTCAGATACTAATTGGATGGTGCAGTTAGATATTACCAGTAAGAGAAAAAGAATTCTGACATTCACTAATTTCTTACATGAGCCATTATATCATTAAACAAAATACAGAAGACTGCTTTTTAGGGCACATGAAAAACTGTTAATAAAACCAAATTGCATTAACTCACCTAATTTTACATGTCCATTATCCGTTAAAAGAATGTTTGCTCCCTTAAAAAGTAAGCATACTTGAATTAAAACATGCAGTTTCCTCCAATACCACGTTAAAAAAAAGTCTTATGGCAAACTAGGGGCCTTAGACAAACCATGGACTGTGTGATCAAGAAATCTGCAGCTTTACCAAGGAAATGTGTGTGAAATTAGCAACTTGCTATTCTGTTATATAAAGAAACTTGGATATATAAGGTTTCTCATTAATTTTTAGTTTAGTATTTCTTAACCTATGGTACTACTGAGTTTCTACTGTATACAAAACCAAAAAAGCAGAAAATGATGATTTGCCTAGGCTGATTAATTCTTTTTTCTAGTTACACTGACTGAAAGGAAACAGGAACTCTAAAGGTCAAAGCGGAAGCAATTTAATTTTCTTTCCACGCAGAGGAGCTGGTTTTGTCTTGTTTGAGAATGACAATAATTATACCCTCAAGGACCTGCCTTGATATTCAAGTGTTTAGCAGAACTATTTCCGTCCTTACGCAACTGAGATTCTGTTAGTGCTCGATTTGAGGAGTTCACTGTTGTGTGGCTGCATGTACCACTCACTTCAGTTCAATAATCAAAACTAACCCGAAGTGGTAGTCAGTTCCATAAAATCATGGCATAAAAGGACTGAGAACAAACTTGATCTGAAGACTGAAACCAGGTAAAGGTTATGCAGAGTGAAGGCTGGAGCTGGCTAGACACAGGTCCACAGCCAGGAGATCTGCAGATTAATATACTATTTTTCCATGCTCATGAGAACGACTTTAAAAAAAAAAAATTCTCTCCATAAGCACTGTAAGCATTTCTTATCAGCACATTTCTGTTCAGAAACAAGTATCTATGCACAGAGTCCTTACGAGCATCATTTTGCATTCTATAAAGTATCATTAAAAATGTTTAATTTTTGTGTCCAACGTAATCTCTCTTTCAGAAATTAGTTTTACAATTGCTCAAAACCCAAATATTATTCTGCAGTCTACAAGGACAGCTTGGAATCAGGCTGCACTAAGGCATCTACAGTTGAAGTTACTATGTACATTGCATTCTTTATCTGAAAAAGGAAAAACAAAACCACCAAACAAAACAAATCCCCTACAAGACACAAACGAATATGATAATTTACTGTCAAATTTCCAGGAGGAAGCCTGCCAAGTTTAAGCTACAGTCTGAACAAGGAAGAGTTTGGAAAGGCAAAGAGTAGGTAGTAAAATTTCAGGGACAAAAAGTCAACAGGAAGCACCAGAAGGAAACTATAACAGAGAGTGTAAGAGTCTGAACAAGCAACCTTTGATACAGATTTGTTGAGATTATGGTTTAAATAACTCAATGTGAAGAGCCTGATTTTCAGCATCCTCTCTAATTTTAGCATGTGAGAGAGGGGGCAGAAATAGTCTCCAAGAACCACGCAGAACAGCCACTGCCCTGCAACCTGTTTACCAAGAAAAGCAAGAAGCCAAAGCAACAGCTCTGCCCACTAACTGGTTCAAAGAGAAGGGCACGTCAAGCTTCTTGAAAAGGTGTGCAAAACCCCAAACCTTTCCTTTTGCACAGACACATCCTTACAGTCATCCGAACACATGTTGCTCTGGACACTAGCTGATGCCTGGAGTTTACAGCACTGGTCTATATAAATACTATGTTTGCCTCCAATTAAAAGAACAAACTGTTTTCATGCAAGCATTTAAAGGAAAGATTTTTCTCTTTCCTTTTGCATAAAATTTTAATTTATTCTAATAAAGAGCTTACATATTTAAAAATATCCCCAAAATTGATACATAACAGTAAAGACCCATCAGGTGATGTAGCCTGTTATAAAAACAAAAAATTGCCTTCAGTTTTTACTTACCTTTATATCTCTGTGCATTTTTCCTTTACTGTGAAGATAATATAGTCCCTGCAAAAATATTTAGATAATAATTAAGTTCAATATTTTTCATTCTATATACGTTTCTTATTTAATTACAAGACATATTTAGGATCCAATCCAATCATCTACACGACCCATTGACTGAAGAACATTCTTATACTTAAGTGTATCCAAACTGCATTTGCAAATTCAATATATGTGGTATCATAATACCTAAAACACAGGACTAATGGAAAAAATATCAGTCACCACATGCATTCCAAGAAAAGCATTCCCTGACCAGGTTTTCCTCTGGACATGGTAACCGTCACTTTTTTAGGCCAAGTTAATTACGTTTAAATTGCCTAACAGTCGTTTATTCAGCAGTCACATCATTGGATACCTAGTGCAGTTAACTCCTAGCTCATTACACAATTAAGTTTAGAAGGTTAGCACGCAGCGCTTTGGGTTTAACACAACAGTTCAACTTTAATTCATGCTTTTCTGCAGAAGCATTAGGTTGTCTTTCTGGGTCTCCATGAAAGTACCAAAGCATTTGACTAAAATTCTCTTCCAGGGGTAAAAAGACATGTAAACATCTTCCCTGCTCTGCAGTCATGAACCTCCATAAAGACATGATCATGGGAAATACCCAAGTCAAGACAGAATTTTTTTTTTGACAGCTCATGCAAGACAGTATGGAGTTGATCACAAAAATAAATTCATATTGTCTTCAATTATCAGCTTTTTCATGGATAGTCCTAAATATAACAACCGGAAAAACAAGGAAGCAATTACTTACATGACCTGGTACTAGAGATTTTCAAGCGAACAACATTGTACGGATAGACAACAGTACCACTGAAGATACAGTTTTGGGGTACTTTTTCGTCAGTTCACAACAAACTGAATGCAATGTAGCTGAAGTGCTAATTAGATACAAAATTTAACTCCTTAAATAAACTGAAAAAGAATCCTACTCATAGACATCTTAAACTGTTTCTCTGGGCGAAATTATTAATAATACCTAGTTGTTCCAATGGCTTGCCAGAGTCCTCACTGCAGGCATGCATGCAGACCCAAAAACTGGACTTGATTTGCTTTTGATACAGAGCGTAATTAATCAAAGCATCTAACCAACTGTTGCAACAACTAGCATTAGCTGGAAGAGTCTCATGTACACTCCTCACATTTAAATCTCTGAATGCTACTGATGCAGAAAGCTCAACAACTCACTAATTTTTACCACAGCCCTGGAAGAACCTGAGGTCACTATTTCTGAAACCGAATGCCTGGAGGCAGGTACTTTAAAGGTCATATTTGAAGAACCTACATTTTCAGGATCAGACTCACTGATTCCAACCAGAACTGAGAGTGTTTCTTGAAAACGCATCACTTAATGGCCTTCTAAATATGGAGGTCAAACACTAACTTTAGGTACCCAAGTGAAACTCCAGATTCATGAAAACTGATGGCAAAATTAGCATTGGACAAATTACTTTTATGGATGGACAGATAGTAAAAATTCTGCGAATGAAGGCTAAGAAGAGTAACTGCTGCATTATAAGCTACGGCAAGATATCAGAAACAATATACATTATATTTGGTCAGAGTGTTATAAGCATGTATTTACAGACAACTTTAAAATATACAAAAAATGAGTGCATGGATAATACTTGGAAAACACCTACAAAGCAGCACATTTCCGTCTCACAAAGAATTTATACATATTAACCAAAAAATCTTCCCACACAATAAATAATGATTTCATGAATTCCATTCTACCAGTACTATTTATTAGCTTCATCAATGCTTGGACAATGGGATCAAGTGCACCCTCAGCAAGTTTGCAGAAGACACCAAGCTGAGTGGTGCTGTTGACGTGTCTGAGGAATGGGATGCCATCCAGAGGGACCTGGACAAGCTTGAGAAGTGGAGCCATGCAAACCCCATGAGATTCAAGAAGGCCAAGTGCAAGGTTCTGCACCTGGGTCAGGGCAAGCCCCAGTATCAATACAGGCTGGGGGGATGAAGGGATTGATTGAGAGCAGCTCTGCAGAGAAGGACTTGGGGATACTGGTGGATAAAAACCTGGACATGAGCTGGCATTGTGCACTTGCAGCCCAGAAGGTCAATTGTATCTTGGGCTGCATCGAAAGATTGTGGCCAACAGGTCAAGGGGGAGTGATTCTGCACCTCTGCTCTGCACTGGTGAGACCCACCTGGAGTCCTGTGTCCAGCTCTGGAGCCCTCAGCACAGGAAAGACATGAACCTGTTGGAGAGCAGCCAGAGGAGCCACAGAAATGACCAGAGGCTGGAACAGCTCTGCTGTGAGGACAGGCTGAGAGAGTTGGGGTTGTTCAGCCTGGAGAAGAGAAGGCTCCAAGGAGACCTTACTGCAGCCTTTCACTACTTAAAAGGAGGTTATAAGAAAGATGGGGTAAGACTTTTTAGCAGGGCCTGTTGTGATAGGACAAAGGGGTATTGGTTTTAAACTGAAGGTTTAAACTGAGGACAGATCTAGACTAGATACAAGGAAGAAATCTTTCCCAATGAGGGTGGTGAAACACTGGCCCAGGTTGCCCAGTGAGGTGGTAGATGCCCCATCCGTGGGGACATTCAAGGCTGGATGGGGCTCTGGGCAACCTGGTCTAGTTGAAGATGTCCCTGCTCATGGCAGCAGGGTTGGACTAGATGACCTTTGAGGGTCCCTTGCAACCCAAACCATTCTATAATTCTATAAGAACAAAAGGGTCTGAAGGTTCAAAAACCAAAACACTCCCAGATGTCACACAAGACTTCACTGTAAAGAAAAAAAAAGTGCCATGTCCTGCAAGTCAGAAGTCAGCAATCTTTGGCACAGCACAGGGAGATGGTAAGTAGCACACAAGGGAGCTGGCTCAGGGACTAAGCTATCTTGAGAGAGTGTTTGATCGAGGCAGCAGCTCTCAACTGATGGCATTCAACAGATATGCATTCACTAGAAGCCAAGAACTGCTTTCTCACATGGAAGCAAGACATCCACCAAAAAAGCAGTTTTACTGGTGAACTAAACCTTTCATTTAGGCAAGAAAAATGGAAGCTGTTACACTCAAAACAAGAGGCTGGTGACCTTAATTTGAACATCTCAAGGTCACAGACAATTTTTTTTTTCTTATTGCCGCAGATCAACTATTAGATATGCAAAAGTCTTTACATTTTCCTTCAAACTTGAAATAACTCATTTGTATCACAAATACAGATTAATAAATATGCTGCTTCCCCCCCTTAAAAAAATTAACAACAGAAAGAGGATGAAAGTTTTCTTAAAATGATTCAAGATGATTTTTAGTTATGCAATTACACAAATCAGTTCTAGGCTATTATACAGGACCTCCCCAAAAATCTGAAAAAAATGCTAACCCATCCAAACATTGTACTTCCATGGCATCACATTTATTTGTAGCTTTTATTTATTTACTTTTAGCTTTTAATACTTTTACGTTAGAAGTCAACCACAAGAACCTGAGAACACACTACCTGTAGTGTTTCTCTGCTAACATAGGCAATCTGGTGTTCTGAAAGTGGTCCAGTCACTGAAATGGAAGGGGAAAAAAAAATAAAATACTCAAAATCAGGTAAGATACTGCCCATTCCAAACACATATCTCAATTTCTTCCATTCACACTGACAGGATCTTACACTAGAAGTCTGAAAGTAAATGTGCTTAGACTTTACCCCAGATTGAGCACCCCAAAGACCACCAAACATTTTTTAAACTCAAAAATGTCTAGTGTCATTGGAATGGAAACTACTACCCTGTTTCCCTGAAAATAAGACAGGGTCATATTAATTTTTTCTCCAAAACTTATTACTTTTTTACATGTATAGGTGCCTGGACACTATTTACATTCATTTTTTAATGAACTATAACTAGGGCTTATTTTTGGAGTAGGGCTTATTATTTCGAGCATCCTCAAAAATCCTGAAAAATCATGCTAGGGCTTATTTTCGGCGAAACAGGGTAACTCCTTCCATAAATAAATGTCAAAGTAATTAACAGGAAAAAGAAACAGAAACAGTGATTTAAGCACAACTCTTTCCCCTGCACCAACGCATTGTGTCCTATGCAGGGCTGGACTTCCAACTCGGTGACTCAGAGCTGCAGCAAACTCTGCTCCGTTCCCTTTGAGCCTCACTTTGCAACCTGCTCTCTCCTTCCATCCTTCCTACTGTCACAAGACCTGCTTTCTCTCCCCTGCAGCCGTTCCATGTCTCTCTGCAGCTTCTCAACCCTTTCCTGCATGAGATACCAGCACTGTTGCTTCTGGGCCTGCCACACCATGCACCTTCTCAAGCTCTCCCTCTGAGCAGGCTGAGCAGCTTCCCAAGGGAAGGAGTTGTCTTCCTCTCCCTCCAGGGTCCCACTTCACTCACGTCTCTTAAAGGAAAGCAATTAAATTCTGAATAAATACATAAATCAAACACTGATGAGCAAGCAAGGAATGGCCTGTGAGTTGTACCCCAGTCACTGGACTTTCACCACGAAATTAAAGGGTTTTAAGACTGGGAAATGCAGTCCTCACTGCAAGCTTCTCGGGTTTTGCAGAGAGAACAAACAGAAAAGCTGCATGATGTTTCCCAAAGGAAACTGAAGGAGTAGGGAGTTAGAAATGAAACAAGATTTAAGCACCTAACTGTTTAGCTTCTACAAAACCGACACTGTAATATAAATTAGTATCATGCAATATGTCTTTGAAAGAGGTCTAAATCCATCTTCCCTTTACTGAAAGAAAAACTCCAAACCCACATAAAACTAGCACCCAGAGTACATATTTCTAGGCACGTATGTTTATTTCGAGAATTTTAATTCTGATTAAATTAAATGACTTAAGATTACAGAGGCCTATAGTTTAATTAGACTAAGACCCTTTGGAAGGTAAACAAGATCACAACAGAACCATCTCCTCCAACTACTGGCAGAAAAGCCAAAAGTCAGCTGCAACAGGAAACTTCTCCTGTACATCTGTTCAAGCTTCTCTGTGTCATGAGCTCATTTCCTACTTTTTCGGCGTTCCACATAACAAAGCCTACTAGACACAAAGATTTTATCAACATGAGCAAAGATGTAAAGGATCAAGGCCATGCTCAAACAACCACCTCATAAGCAGGGTGCAAATTTGTGAATTGGTGACATGTTTTAACTGCACCCAAGTTAAATGTAAAAAGGTATACATACTGTCTACACATAAGAGAAGAATGTGAAGATTTTAACATATAAAATCTTCACAATTTAGAATACGGTCGGATTTCCTGTCTGAAAAACACTCCTTGAGAACCACAGAGCCATTACTCACCAAAGGCATTACCTTTTCCTAAGCAAGTCTTAATTCCAGAGCAATGAAATCCCTCAAAACTGATTTTGTCTCTTGAAAACTAGCAGTCACCTGACTGACCCTCTCTTTATGCAATAGATTCACACATGTCCCTCATTTCTTTGACCACTCATTGCACCTAAGCCTAAAGCAAATACATAGGCCACCTTTGCCTTTCATGTCATGTGTTAAGCATAAAAAAAAAAAAAAGACCCTTGTACCACTGCTGCTATACAAACATACAGAAGAACACAAACATACAAAAGAACACAAAGGACAAGGGCACCCATGCTAATCAATGCATTTATCTGGGTATCTGTAGGCAGTGGTATAGATTATACTAAAGCAAAGTTCAAAAGCTCAGAAACAAATGGCAATGAAGTAAGACAGCATATAAGGATATAAATTTGTCATTTTTACAATATAACATCAGATAATGCTATATCCTTGGAAAAGTAGTAACGGGTGTATGAGCTACTGAAGGAAGGAAGGAAATAACTTCTGCTGCCCCAAAAAAACCCACTATAGATAATTTTGTTTAAAAAACCCAAACCAAATCCCAACCAATTATGTAAATACATAAGCTAAAATTGACCTTCAGTAGGTTATCATGGATACTAAATTTAGGGTTCCTCCTCTGATTCTAAAACACTAAAATCTCAATTTTTGAAAATAAGCTTTACTTAGATTTTAAGGAATTACAGTCTCAACATACCATGATAAATATCCTGTAGAGAGCCACCTCCACAAAACTCCATACAAATCCATAGCTTGTCTCGTCTAAAAAGCGAACAAAACCATTCATTAGCTGTCAGATTTGAAAAGAGCACCTAGAAAAGTCAGAGGACTCAAATATTATAAAGCACAATATAACAAGTTCTGTATTAGGAAAAGTACAAGTCAAATAATGAATATGATTTACTCTGTATGTGATACTTCACTGTCAAAATAGTAACTAATAAAAAACCCAAAATATTCCAGGGTTTACTGGAGTAATAGAAACAGCATTAATGAAACGTGCACACTGATTTTTGTTCAAGATCTACTATGAAAATGAAAATATACTTTTACTGAAAGTAGAGAAAATAGACAATAGTAGAGAAAATGAAATATACTTTTACTGAGAGTAGAGAGAAAACAGATGTAGGTTCTTATTTCTTCCTCATTTTCACTTCTTCTCTACTTCTTTTTCAGAGCAGAGGAATTAACATACACACACACACACAAACCCTCAAAGCAAAAGCCCTAGCAAAAGCTCTCAACTCAATTTCTGTCACAAAAAATGCAGTGAAACTCTAGTGCTCTAGTGAAAGATAGGCAGAGTGGAGTCCATGCTGTGGGTAAGCACCTTCTCAAATAAGTCTTTTCCCTCAAAAATACCTATGGATATTTTTGGTGTCAGGGGTCAGAGGGAAGTTCTTTAGATGCCTCTTACTACAGGAATCAATTCAGTTTGACTCACTATACCTTCATAAAAGGTGCTTTCCAAGAATAGACAGTGGGCTAAAGGATTCAAAGGTATCTTCTGTTACGGACACTAACTTCTGTTTTCACTTAGTAATCTTCACTAGTAAGACAGATATACCACGTGAGGCCATAGAAAGGCATTTTGGAGAACAGAAAATCTGGGACTGCCCTGGTCATTCCTGGCCATCAAAACACGCAGGAAAGAAAAAGCACATACAACCACCTTAGGGTAGATTGGTACACAGAACAACCAAAGGAAAGTTGGATGATTGTTCTGCAGTTTGACTGTGACCCCTGGTCCTGGGTTTCTTGCATTCCCTATCAGAAAGGCCCTATCAGAAAGAATAGCTGAGACTCTCCTGTAGGCAACGCCACCATTCGTGGACATGTTTTGCAAGGCAATGGTGTAAATTCTGAGCTTATCCCCCAAGCTGAAAATTGCAAGTATTTCTCACCAGTAGATTAAAGCTAGAATAGCTACTCTTCCAAGGAAGAACTTCTTCCTTGGATCTCCTCCCTTTTTATGTCCATAATCCACATGGTCCTCAAAGCTACGCCCTGGCTGCTTCCTCTAGTGGTGGGAAAGGTATTGTTGAGGCATTACAGAGGCTCAAAGCAGCAGGAGTCCCTGGCTGTTAACTCCATACATCCCTAGGGGTTAATTAAAGCACTGCTTGAAATAATATGAAGGCTTTCCATTGAAAGTCAGACACAGAAGCAACGTGACTGTCAGTGAAAGAAACTAGAATTAGCAACGGCAGCAGGGGAACATGAGTGAGAAAGAAGCACTAAAGAGACAAACATCTGCAAGTGCCTTGTTTATTCCCCACAATGATGCAGGACTCAGATAGAGACACTTTTGGGGGCACCGGGCTCATGAAAGCCACTCTTTCCCACGTAGCTGCATCCTGTTTGATGCCAACAGCAGCAGCAGTGTGGAAGTGGGAAAAAGCCAGGACAACCCCAGCAGCCTCTGGACAGCAGCAGAGCACCTGCAAAGAGACATGAAGTAAGTGCCTGCTGTAAAAAAAACACACTTTTGCCTACTGGGCATTAACTTCCCAGTGTGGAAAAATCCCACAGAAAAGGGGGAAAAAAAAAAAAGAAACAAAACATACCAGGATCAGAAGAGGAGATTCCATTGCTAATTCACGACCTAGCTTTTTATTACTGTGCCTAAGTGCTCTGAGATAAGTGAAGATCCATGTCATCAACAGGAACAGGGTACACAGTTGTGTGCATCTGCAGAGCATATGGCAAGCACAGCAAACAAAACAGCCAGGATCAACAGAACCATTTAGTGTCTGCAACTTAACACTTAGGGTAACAGCAAGGCAGAAACGTGACTGTCTGAAAAACCCATAGGTAAACAGAAGAAAAGCATGGGGAACAATACGCTGATAAGTGCCAAATTTAGGTTAATGGTATTTTTCTTATTGTTCTTAGCATTGAAAGACACTATAGAAAACAAAAGGTCAGACAATGAGAGGCCTCAAAGACAGCCATTCAATTGCCCAGACAAAAGAGAAGCCCTACACCAAAGAGAGGGGAGAGAAACAAGCAAGAGCATAAGAAAGTGGCAAATTATATAGTATATTTGCCAAAATTTAATTCTGGGTCTACAAAAGTGTATTTTGATACCCTGAGACAAGAGGAAAACTTTTTTAAAGAAAAAGCATCCCCAGTCTTAACGCAGCATCATGAGAAGAGGCACCATTTCAATCCAAAAGATTTAAAGAATGTTGAATGCACAATTTGTTCACAGTGTTTTCACATGAAATCTTAAAAACTCATCAGAATCAGCTTTTTATTAGTTATACTGAACAATCTGTTCCCACTATGACTAGCTCAAAGCAGCAGCTGGTAAGACAACTGCATACATTTATCAGCACTTCTACAACACAAATCATCTCACCTCCCGAAACAAACACAAGTAGAACCATCACATTCTGGTCACAAGTTCATATGTTAGAGAAACAGCTTGGGATAACTACAACAGCACAGCAGAGACCCAGCCCTCCCCTCTGCCATTGCTCACTTCTTTCTTCTAAATTTGTCTTCTGAAAAGGTTTATAACAATGACTTCCAGGTTTGTGGAGCACACCAGACAATGTCACACATCAAGAAAAACATCAGCACAGCCTCCTTCCCAATACTGCAGACAGGTACAAACGAAGTAATTGCGTGCAGCCAGGACACCTCAACATACAAAAAGGTGCTGTCTTCCCAAACAAAAGCAGTCTTTGAGGTTGGCAGGAAGATTAAGAAGGTGAGACAGGAGGGTAGGACACTATGTGGTTCCTGCCACACAACTTTCAGAATACGCAACATCCATTTAAGCAGCTTAGTCACCATAACACGGAGCTTCCAAATACTGCCTTTCAGGAGATCACGAGATCTCTTGCCAACTTTACCACCAGAAAATCTGTAACCTCCTGTCAAACAGACTAGTAACTCCACAAATTCTCAAAAAAATTTTAACATGACTTTGAGGTATGCAGTAGTGTTAAGAATTGACTGTTCATGCACCAGAAAAGGCTTGCCAGTACTACACAGAGTTAAATTAACCTTAAACATTCAAAATCAAAGTGCAGAAACTCTTAGTTTGGAGAACCAAGTCCATACATGTACACATACTCTATCTATATGCACACACGCACACACTTCTGCATAATGCAGCTTACACACCAGCTTGGTGTTAAAAAAGCATTCAGGCTACCAAGCACCCTTCAAGACACGGGATGCCAGAACAGCATGGCTTGTTGATTTTATCTTCAGGCTTTGATCCCTCCCTGCACATGTATCCACAATAATGCAAGCAGCACACAGTCACACACTCCTGCCTTGCTCAGTGCAGCATGCAGATGGTGTTCGTCTGATGGGACAGTCAACAGCTTGCTTTCCTCTTCATTCTGATACTCTCAGTGCATCTCCACTTAATCATATTCTGAAAATATATTTGCTCTTGGAGTCTTCCCTTCATGCTCCATGCTAAACTATGTCTGTGAAATACTACTGTGACTAGCTTTTCCACTCCAGACCTCTGAAATTACTATAAAGCAAACATAATTCAAAACACAGATTTTGTTGACTTTCATGCAATACTTTCACCCATCAGACAAAAGCTAACAAGATACTCCTACTCAGAAAGATGCAACGAACCCCACCAGTTATAAAACACGGTTTCACCAAGCACCCAGATCTATTCAGGACGCTGAATACAAGCAGCAGGGAGAAGAAACTCCTCAGGACAGCATTAGTCAGCTGAGCTTCTGCATGAGACCTCTTTTTCCCTAGCATTTATTGCCAGGACTTTATTTCTCCCACAGCACTGCCTCCAAGTTCTGGCACACTCAACTCGTTTAATTTCAGTTTGCTCCAACTATGCAGACGTTCAGCGTCAAGGTCACTACGAGCACCCGAAAGCAGCCCACACTTGCCATTTCAACATCCTGCTCCAGCTCACCCAGAGCAAGACAAGGAATGCTCAACAAGGCCAAGCAAGCCAGGGAGCACATGTTAGCTCTTCTGTAGTACTGCTAATGTGCACCAAACCAGGCACTGCTGGCCAGAAAAGAAACAGTAACTGTGATTTCCAAAGCTCTAGCTGATCTAGAATGAAAGAAACGCAGTATTTCAGAAGATAACTTGGTCAAAATTTAAAGGATTTTTAAAAGAAGATGCACTCCAAATATAAGAACCACATTCTGTCATATATTCCTGCTTCAAAGATGGTAATTTTTTTTTTGTCAAAAGGCTTTCACGTACCAGGATCTTTCACGTGAAAACACCACCTGTATCTTCCCACCCCTAATCCAAAAGCACCTGGCATATATTGCTGAAAAGCTTTTGGCTGCAGCAGACAGCCACTATGGGCAATTTCAGCTGGAGTTGCTGAGATCCAGTACACGTATGAGTAACTCAGCTTGGTGTATTTGCATCATGAACACGGTCTAGAAACTTTCACAACACACAGAGCCACCATGTCCCGCCTATATTGTCCCCAAACAGACAGAACATATGTGAATACCTGAAAGAAACAAAAAGCTTCTGCCATAAAGAGCATCATGACTTTTCAGAGCCTTTTAAAAGCTTTCCATTACATGGCATGACACGCCTAAAGTTATGAAAACGCCAGGTTCACAAAATCCAGCATTAAAAGGTCTAGGCTTGAATATCAAGCAACCACTATATCTAGCATAAAACATCTGTCAAGATGTATTAAAAAGAATAGTAGCAAACTTTATTAGAAACTTGCCATCAGTTTTCTCAATACTGAGACTTTGTATGGAGTACGAGTTTACTTGTAACAAGCAAGCATAATACCTTACAAAAGGAATTACACCCAAAAAAAAAAAATATCAGACAGAACAATTTACATATACTACATTAAGTGTCCTAAACAACGAAAAGCAAAGATTGAAAATGCTAAAATATTGATAATTTTTCAGATTTCAAAGCAAATCCAAACCACAAATCACCAGCAGGCTTTTTAAAGGCTGCACAGTTTACACACTCAGGTACTTCAGTATGAAATTGTCCTTAAGGCTTAACATAGCACTATTACTCTTAAGGAAGAAAAAAAAAAAAAGTTTTTCCTCCTTTTTTCCTCATAACATTAAGTTTTGAGTTCTCAATTTTACATGCCAACACCAGTTAAACCAGAACATTTCTGAGAACTCTATCTGTATTATGCAATATTTATACTTCCCAAAGTTTTGCAAATTTAAGAGACATTTTACTGAAACAGATTTAAGAGATACTATATACACACACTCTTGCTTCATACTTGTCAATACTTCTTCATTTTCCATTTATGTATTAAATTCAAAGCTTTTAAAGGACAACTCAGTTCCAAGGAAACATGACTACACGTTCACTGAGAGATTTTGCTAGAAAAAACATTTAGAGAGAGACACTATAGTAAATAGAACAGATTTTAAGGTAAATATGAAAAAATAATATATTAGTGGATGACACTTATTTGGTAAATTATGTTTCGTCTAAGTCACCTTATATACCTGTTCTTTACAAGGATATAGAGAGGTATTTTTAAGTGAGTAAAAGAAACAAACTGTACCTGAGATAGCTGCCAAAATAAGCAACAATGTTTGGATGTTTACAGTCTTTCATCATAATGATTTCCTGCTGCACAACAGCAAAATCTTCTCCTGAAAAGCAGAAGAATTAATATTTTCACTGGCCTGGCTGATACTTGGATCTCAACTAGACTTTCAGTACATGTTTATAAAATAAACATTTTGAGTAATTAAGTTAATTACCTGCCAGTTTCAAAGACATATAAAACAGCTGTAAATCAGTATTAGCAGGGTTTAGCAATAAGTAACTATATCCTTAAGAAGTTTCATTCTGGACCTGATGGACCTCACATCTGCTGATAACTATTATGATATTGGTCATAGCTCTTTCTAAAGTCTATTCTACCCAAGACCCTGCTGTGTCCATCTGCATATGCCCTGCAAATAGTCCAGGTTCTTAAAAACATGACAAAACTTTGCTATTTTTGGCCACATGTCCAACACCCATTTGATCATTTTCCTGAGAAAAAAAACATTCAATAGTACACTGCTGCTGCAACTTTTCAGTAAATTCGGTAAGCACGTAAATTTATTGTCTGTGCAAAACTTACAGCCAGATAAAACACTGACATAGACGTGGCATCTCTCTGAGTCTTACTGTTTGGTATGTCGATTGTCCCTCTCTTTCTATAAAAAGTTCTTACCAGATAGGAACATTGAAAAAAAGAAAAGAAAACAAAACAAAACACCACACACAAAAAATTGAAAACCAAATAGAGACATTTTTGGTTTGGGGTCTTGAGCAGGATTTTTGTAGGTAAGTTCAAGAGGGAAGGCAGGAAAGACATAAAGATGTAAGAGAACGTTGGTAACAGATATTCAACAGCCTTTTAATGTTCTTTTTTTTTTAAGAAATACATGTCAAATGCTCTTTTGCAGCAGTTCAGTATCTCACACTGGGCTCCTCTGAAATGTCTTAAGTCATAAGGGCAAATTATAGATAGTCTGGTAGGTTATTTCTAAAGAAGTTCTTCTGAAGTTTGTTGACTAGAGATACACAGTTCGCAAAAAACCTCATTCTTACTAACTTCAAGGACTTTATAGGTAAAAGATGCCTGAAGGCCTAAAATAACCAGTTAACTTCATGAATACTTAAGAGACTCTCTAAGCAAGTTGAAAAAACAGGAAAATTCAAAGTATGTCAAAATTCTCCTTCCACTCTACTGCCGTAGCACACTTCAAGAGCTTTTAAACCAGAAGCCAAAGGTATTGTCTAAAAAGTTTATTATAGACACTAAGCTTGTATTTATCAATTGTTGCAACCCAAAATCACTTCTCAAATATGGCTGTTAATAAATTTCAAACATAACAAAACAAATTCCAATAGAACTGGCTGAGCTATTACCTACGAAAAATACGTTTTAAGTTTCTCCTAATACATCGACATACTGGTGACCTAATCACATGGTACTTTTTAAACCAGAAATCCAATATTCACGTGTATTTTATTTAACTGAAAGCAAACTTCAAACCACAAGCTGCAAGTTAACATCACAACAGACTGTCTGCTATCCATGGTATGTTACTGATGGCTTTCTGTATCCTGACTAGACCTTTAAACACACAAACGCTGAAGAGCAAACAAGAAATTATTTTCACATACAGACAGTTGTTAAAGTATAATAGCATAAGCTTTAGAGTAAGCGTCTAAACATTATTAACCCTCAGTCTGCACACTTTCCCCTAATCTGCAAAACTTGCAAAGAAAGTCAGTGCCGTGGTCCTGGGATAGGGACGCTGCTGGATGAAGCTCTGAGTGAAGCCTCTACCACAACCAGAAGCGACAATCACACAGAGAAACTGAGCTCGCTGAGCAAACAGGGGGCAGCTAAAGTACATTCTCCGTGCACCAATCGGGTATCCAAAGGCTCCTGGAAACACTTGATTCAGCTGCGAGATGCCAGTTGTTCACCCATCAGCACATCACGAGGGCAGCAAACCCCCCAGGCTCTGTCCACAGCTCAGAGAATGCACGCAACACGATTCTCCGAGTCCTACTAAAAGACCATCTATTTTAAAGGCTGATATCATCTGAGTTTGCTGAGTCCAATGGTTCTTGCCCCACTGCACAAGTCTCCTTCGCTGTTTTATCTTTACAGTTCCATAGGGAGACACAGCACGGCTGCTCGTCTTGGCTGGGCTGGTGATCCCCATCATGCACAGCCAAGTGCTCCAGCAACGGGAACTGACAGAAAAAGCCAAAGCAGCAGAATTGGACAAGATAATCCAAGACTGCAACTTTCAGTGAGCAAAAAAGAAGTGTGATGAACAGACACTTCTGGAACTACATAGTAACATACTGTCCTGTCTTAAATTTTAAATGCACACGCATTATATAAACACAAAATTTCCAGAATTTTAAAAGAAAAAAAGGAAGAAACTGGTAACTTCTTTCCCTTCTTGCCCACATAGACCTTAAGGATCAAACCAGGTAGTACTTAAAATATTCCACCCAACATTAAATCCAGAAATGGAACATCAACAGTTAAAATTAAACAAAAAGTCTGGAAATTTTGCCTCCCAGATTACTGTACTCTTGTTCAACAAGTCTAGCCATATTAAGAGAACAACACTTGCAGACTGATAACTGATCTGTAGGGTATATGTACTTTGTGAAATCACAAAATAAATCCAGCATACAACAACGTCTTAATCAGAGTCTTCAACAGAATTTCAGGAAATGTACTAATTTCCTGGATACTAATGCTCACCTACTATTACACCATTGCTTCTTTTTATTCCTCCCTCTACACTTCTACCAGGTTGAGCTGTTTTCTGCCTTGCTGGCTTCCTCATTTCTTTTGTTCTATACAGTTTTTTGTAGAACACGGGTTGAAAACACAGTATTTAAGACAAAAAAACACAACTCTCACTTAAATTTTAATCAGCTTTCCTTTAACTGTTCTCCAGTTATATTTTTTCCTCTCACATCTTGCTTGTCATGCTTGATATTTTTTTTGAAAAGCATATTTTGTCCTACACTAAAAGTCAACAATTATCCCCTCCTTCAATAAGTGGACTCAATTGATTTTGTGTAATTGTATCTTAAGCATGAAAATATTTAGTTTCTGCAGCCTATTTCAGTGAAGAAACACTTACCTGGTTCTAGTTTTATTACTTTAATTGCTGCTAGCTCACCCGTGTTGACGTTTCTAGCCTAAGAAAAAAAAGAAAAATATTAGAGAGCAGAACACAGCAATTCGCCCTGCATTCTCCACTCACCATTCTCTGACAACACAAAGAGCAACTGGGATACACAAGGGTCTAAAACAGTGAAACCACTTTAAAAAAAAAAAAAGGCAAAAACAACCTCAGGAGGAGCCAATAAATTCAAATATCTTGTGTATTTGTTTCATGCAAGGTTACATTTTTTTTTTCTCCAAATACACTGTGCATTTATTTTTTGGGTTTACAGCATATGTTTTCATTAGATAAGCATCACTGAGTACTGTTAGATCCAAAACACTTATTTTAAATAAGCCACATCTGGACTTAATGACAGTGAATCAAACAGTAAGAATTCTGTAGTTCCTCTCTAGTACAAGTTTGTAGGAAGCACTCTTCCAATAAAAGATCTCACCTGGATTCATCTTCTAACAAAGCAACCTATTCAAAACAAAACTACAACAACAACAACCCCAAACAAACAAACAAACCCAAAACCAACACAACACCACACACACAAACCAAAATACACAACCAAACACCACCACACCACAACACTGATTTGTAGTGAGATAGGAAGCTAGCTTTAACTATGCTCAAGAAACCTTGCACTGCCATACAACAGTCCTAAATTACACAAGTCCTCTACCGTGCCATCCTTCTGTATTAAAATCCATAAACAAGCCAAGCCCTGCAATAGACGGCCAAGCAGCTGTAAGGCACACAGATGTCAGGGCAGACAAGCAGGGCCCAGGAAGCACCCGGCGCTGTACCCGGCAGCACGTGTGACCATGGCCAAGCCTCCCACAAGAGGCTTATTTCACTGCGTGCCTCTTGGCCCTATTTTCAAATTGGCAAATGCAACCAAAAATTTCAAAGAGGCTCACATAAAAAAAAAACCCCACACATTCTTTTTTTTGTTTCCACTTGCCCTGTAAGTGCTCTCGCTCCCAGCCTTGCAGATGACGAGGTTAACAGCAAAAGCCAAGAGTTTTTCCTCCCATCTCTGTTTCCATGAGCAGGAGCCAGCAACTAATTCCTTCTCATGCAGATTTCACTGTGTCAATGGGAATGCATTACACAGGTTTTCCAGAAGCAAAGACTGGCCTACAATGCCTGCATCTATACACAGCCACTTTACTGAACATATACAGCATTTATACAACATTTGCCATGGAAAACCACATAGAGATCCTCATTCTACCAGCAGCTAAAAGAATTACACTCTTCCAGAGATCTAGATTGACATATCTGGGGAGGAGTTTAAAAAAAACAAAAGCAAAACAAAACACCAACTGCTAAATCAAACTGGAGAAGCACTACCTAATTAAAAGAGAAATAATTACTAGTGTCTCTGTGACAACAATAGGACATCAGAACAAAATGCTACATAAAAAAACGCCACCCACTAGAAATAAGAGCTATGAAAATCCAGGTTTTGTTGTTATCGCATTATACAAAAATTCATTAACCAAAAAACCTCATGATTGGAAAGATCTTATTACTCTGAAATAGAGAAGGAAAGAGCAATGGTAGGGCAGTACACAGACGGGCTCTACTAGGAAATCCCAGCTGAACAAGAGATCTGCATGGTGTATGTCTGAAAAGAAAAGGAGGGGAAAGAAAAGGAGGAGGAAGGCTAGCGTGTAGCACTGCCCTGAAGATACGCCACACCAGCAGATTCAGGAGAGGTCTGTGCAGCTGAACCAATACAGACACAAAATCCAGGGTCCAAGGAGGTAAACATCTTTCCTAGTTTATATTTGTCCTTCAAATGGAAGCTGATAATATAAAGTGTATAATGCTGCAACAAAAACCAAGCCAAAAAGAAAAGTCGAAGACAGTAACAGCAGGGCACCTTTGGTTTTGACTTCTTCCTATGTCAATGATTGAACAAAATGTAAATGAGCAATCCCTAAACAAGTCGCTACTTCACAGGGTAACTGGTCCCAGGACACAGACACGTTTCCTGACAGAGATGAGCTGCTCTCTTCAGGAAAATGCACCCAAACAGCTTCCCAATCCCCTTGCTTCCAGCCCTCCCCTTCAGCCTCTCCCAAACCCACATAACTGCCCCAGGAGCTGACTGAAGTCTCCAAGCCAGCAGAAACCCACCAGCCTCTCTTTTTTTGGTTCGTTTTCTGCCAGGTCAGCAACTGTGCTGGCTCAGGCATTGCTCTGAGCACCAGAGCTAACTCAACGTAAGCAGCAAGACAGCCAGAAGCAGGGTAGGGAATCACCCCTCTTGGGCAACAGTGAGCTGGTTTATCACTTCAGCCCATCCTACAAAGTCACAGCTGTAATTAACAGGAACTGAATTACTAAGAATTACGCTGAAAATAATTAGGTTCCACATTCTGGTAGGAGGCGTGACACCAAAACACAACAGCTACAATTTTAGAAAGCAATGCTTTGATAAAGGTGATGTTAAACAAAAGGATCTGAAGCGAAGGCAAAAATCCCTACGCAAGGCAGGGATTCGTAGTTAAAGAAACCACAGTCACAGAAAGTAAGCCCTGTGGTACTTAGCGCAGTAAATACAGGATGGCAGAACATCCACTCCTCTCTGCCTGCCTGACAAGCTTCAAAAGGTGATTAAAGCTGAAATAAAGCCTTCAAAACATAGACACTTATTCCTAGCAACACCAAAAGGAGCTTCAACAGCTGTAAAGGCAATCAAGAAGGAAGACTAAAATGTCTGTCAAAAAGCACACGACTGAAAGGCACAAGTTTCAATCACTTGAGGAGCAGAAAAGCTGTAGAAGAATTGATGCCTTACTAGACCACGCCAGGAAGGAGGAGCAAGGGCACACGCACAGAGGGAAGAGATGCGTGCATAGGACTGCAAAATGGGAGACTCCTCAGGTTCATCTATTCTGGACACATTCTCTTCCAGGAGTGCTACCAGAAACCAGAGACTCTGAAACACAGTTGACAGCAGAAAGCAGCAACAGTCATTAAGTGTTCCCCAGAGACACCCACAGAATCTGAGAATTTCAGCATGAAGCAGCTGAGCTGGTAGATACATGACTTCCCCCATCAAAACCAACACCCATGCTGAAGGGCTCAGGAGCAGAAAATCAGGCTTTTTATTTTTTAAAATGAGACCTCAAGCAAAGCGCACCCTACGGAGTTCTGTATCTTAATTTGTTAACTCGCTGAAGCAATAAATGACATCAAAAACTGAAATAAGGCAGAGATGGTATAACAGATACCTTTCCAACAACAATAATCTCACTAATTATCACAACTATCTGAAATTCAGTAAAGGGGAAAGTAAAAGAAGGGCCTTTCTTTTAGTAAGATGCTGAAAATCTTTGGAAGGGCTCACTCACACTAGGTGAATGACCTGTCAGATGGCAAATGAAGTTCAGCTTTTACCAACCTAAAACAATTATTTTTTTTCCCAGATACACTGTGATATAAATTAATTGTATGAACAAAAGAAATTGACCTACAATTGCCTCAGAATACACTTCAAATCTATGTGCAGTTACTACCAAAATCAAAGGTATTAGGACGGGGGCAAGCAGGAAAATAACTGTATTATTAGTATTGTCTCTGTCAGAATACCACATGCAGCACTTGTAACCCAAACCGCCCCAGAATGGCACAAATTACAGAGGGCCTGGGAACAGGGACAATTAGAATGGCAATTTTATACCAAGACACAGAGTAGTTCTAAATGAGACATGAAGTAAACATAGAGCAAACTAAATTAATCAGCCATCACATTTAACTCTAGGAATATTTCCTGAAACTAAGCAGGACAGGACACTGTCTCCTTTCCACAATCAAAAAAACCCATAACTCCTCTTTTACACTTTGCTGGCCACCCTACATAATTATATTTTTCACAACAGTGAAATACAGAAACACAAAAGACAGAAACTACTTGTACAACAGTAAAACTGTTATAGTTTTTACCCTCTCTAGCAAGTGTCATTTTGAACAAGACTATTTGACAGAAACAGAAGGCAAATTTCAATAATTTTCCTGACACGTAACTGCAATCAAAAAAAGCAATTTTGCTGTCAATCTCTAAACTAGACTTTAGATTAAGCTAAATTACTTGACAAGTTTACTGAGACATAGAAAACAAAACCATATAAATGAAATTGTGATATGCAACACTCAAGAATACTCAACTCCACAACAGCATTACCAGCAGATCATCTGTCTGTATTTTGTTACAGACACATCCACTATCAGACAAAGCAGTAACTCAGTTTCACCATTAACTTTAGCAGTCTTGAAAGGGGAAAATCTCTTTCCTTGTCCAGAGGTGTAAGTCCCGTGTTTTACTTAAACTTCTAATAAGAACTTTGTAATATTAACATTTTAGCCATCTAGTGTGCCAACATAATTTCACTAAAATTTAAAACAAACAAACCAACCAACCCACAAAAACCTCAAACATCATCTCTCTTTCAGATCCTCACTGAAAACAGTCTTAAGTCCAGTGTTTGTGTCCCATCAAGAAGTAAGCAATTGAGATCACAGATTGGAAGGGACCTTTAAAGGTCCAATCCTCCTGCCATGAGCAGGGACATCTTCACTCAGATCAGATTGCTCAGAGCCTAGTCCAGCCTGGCCTTGAATGTCCCCACAGATGGGGCATCTACCACCTAAGCTGGGCAACTTGGGCTAGTGTTTCAACACCCTCATTGGAAAACATTTCTTCCTTGTATCTAGTCTAAATCTGCCCTCTTTCAGTTTAAAACCACTACCCCTCATCCTATCACAACAGGCCCTGCTAAAATGTCTTTCCCCATCTTTCTTATAGGGCCCTTTTATGTACTCAAAGGCCACAATAAGGTCTCCTTGGAGCCTTCTCTTCTCCAGGCTGAACAACCCCAACTCTCTCAGCCTGTCCTCACAGCAGAGCTGTTCCAGCCCTCTGATCATTCTTCTGGCCTCCTCTGACCCCTCTCCAACAGGTTCATGTGTGTCCTGTACTGAGGGCTCCAGAGCTGGACACAGGACTCCAGGTGAGTCTCACCAGAGCAGAACAGAGGGGCAGAATCACCTCCCTTGACCTGCTGGCCACAATCCTTTTGATGCAGCCCAAGATACGATTGACCTTCTGGGCTACAAGTGCACATTACTGGTTCATGTCCAATCTTTCATCTACCAGTACCCCCAAGTCCTTCTCTGCAAAGCTGCTCTCAATCAATCCCTCCATCCCCCCAGCCTGTATTGATAGTGGGGCTTGCCCTGACCCAGGTGCAGAACCTTACACTTGGCCTTCTTGAATCTCGCAGGGTTTGCATGGCTCCACTTCTCAAGCTTGTCCAGGTCCCTCTGGATGGCATCCCATTCCTCAGACATGTCAACAGCACCACTCAGCTTGGTGTCTTCTGCAAACTTGCTGAGGCTGCATTGATGAGCATATTAAATAGTACTGGTCCCAGTATGGACCCCTGAGGGACATCACTTGCCACTGGTGTCCATCCAGACACTGAGATATTGACCACTACCCTTTGGATGCGACCATCCAGCCAGTTCCTCATCCACTGAACAGTCTACCCATCAAATCCGTATCTCTCCAATTTAGAGAGAAGGATGTTGTCGGGGACCATGTCAAAGACTTTACAGAAGTCCAGACAGACGAGATCCATAGCTCTTCCCTTGTCCACTGATGTAGTCACTCCATCATAGAAGGCCCGTAGGCTGGCTGAGCAGGTCTTGGCCTTGGAGCAGATGAAGCTTCATCTCCTATAATGAATTTGCACTGGTGCCAGTTAGAAGAGACACCTTATTGCTGACTGTGAATATCTGACAGAGAGCTAAGGGCATGAACACGTTAGTTACCCATTACCTTTCCTGCAGTTATTATCCTCTTCTCCAAGGCCTCTTTGAAGGCTGAACTTGCGTGGGAGGGCAGATTATTATAAAATATTGGTTCAAGCAAAAAATTCATATTTGTGGTGCACTAGCACATTTCCAGGTACCAGCTAAATAGCAATACTCATAGCAGCAGGATCACATCAATCTGACCCATATCCTCATTCCTGTTGAGTCTCTGTACTTCAGTCCACACCACGTGCTCCTACTTCAAATTCAAAAATCTTCAGAGTAGACACTCTGCTGCTTTTTTAAAAATATAATTTATTTTTTTAAATAAATCATACATTTAACCCATGCCCTGTTGTAGCTCAGTTCAACTAAAATGGAGCAAGGAAGTAAATGCCCATCTGCTTTGCTTTCAGCTTCTAAACACTTTGCCAGGAAAGCAGGTTACAGAAAGGTCAGCAGTTAGCAAGAATGTCAACATAACAAGATTGTCATCTTATTAAGGCAATAATCCCTACCTACTAACAGCAGAAACACCTCCCTACGTGGCTCTCCTCGCTAATGGGGGGAAACCACAATTTACAAAGAACAGTTTGAAACTTCCCAAGTACACCCAGTGTTTGCATCCACTCTGCTGAAATCCCACCACTGACAAGCACCATCGTCACACGACAAATCTCAACTTCACACAATTATTTTATCAACCACAAAGTTCACCTACAGATAAAGGACGAAGCAAATTAAAGAGGCTTCATGAAACCCCTCACAAATTTAAGATAAAGCCCTAGTAAGCTCATGCACAGATGATACATAGTACTATATTACTTCCTCTCTGTCACATTAAAAGTAACCAGCTTTCATTATTATTTCGGGGCTACTTTCATATGCCACTTGAAAGGCACCTTGGACAAGACCTTTCTTCAAAACAAAACAGACAATAATCCCTCCAGGACAAAAGCAGGTCTCATTTTCTCTACATTGTCCACAACCTAATCAAAAAGCACTTACCTCTCATCCAGAAGAGAAAATTATAATACCAGCCTAATGTAACCTGTTTCTGATGTATCGTCTTCTATCAACAAATCCACCCTGAGGAAGAAGGGAACTTCCTGTGCCTCAAAAAAAAAGTCTCAGGCAGTGCCAAACACTGGCCACTCACAAAGCACTAAACTGAAGGATACTGCAACGTAAGTACGATAATCATTGAGAAAACTTTGACAAGTCAAATGAAACTTAACAGGTTACAGATGCACAGTGGTATTGCAAATGTAAATACTCACTCTACGGTTGGAGATAACATCTTTAAAATTAAACCATAAACACGGATGACTTTGCTAATTCACATCCACCAAAATCTTTTACAGAGCACTGAAAAAAACCAATTGATATCACAGAGTCAATATGCCAGTTAAAAACTGCAAAAGAAATACAGCTGAGCACATCAAGATAACAGTTTGCAGAAAAAAAACCCAAAAAATTAGAGCATAAGGCAAGTAGGCTTTGATAATTAAAACATTGGCATAGTACACAAATACTCAAATCTGGCAAGGTGAGGAAAACACCACAAAAAACCTCTTTCATTTAATTAATAAAGCAGGGACTTAGCACACTAAGAGCACAGTAACAAGAGGATTTAGATCCTGAAACTTTCATAACATTTAAGCAAGCTGAGATTAAACCAAAACCACCTCAACCCAAACAAGACTTCATTCTCGGCGCATTCACTTAGAATCCAAGGCAGCAACAGCACCAGTTTTGCCCACCTCGAACTGTGGAATGGTTCTAAGTGTTTCCTTACAGTCCTGCCTACCAATACAAGTTTTCTTAAACACACACACCCACTCTGTGATGACAAAAAGAGACCAGAAGACACTTGGAAAGCACATGGTTAAAGTGATGCTTCCAACAGGAAGCAACAGGACAAACTCAAGCACTGCCCTCTGCTCCCCAGCAAACAGGAGCAGTAACAACCAGTGTCATCCTACCTGAGGGACAGGCTGACATGTCCCATCAGGCAAGAGTTCAGAAACATACGCCGTAGAGCAGAGAAAAATGTCAAAGCATGCTAGAAAGCCAAAAAAGCCAAATATGTTTGGCTGCTGTTGCTTTAGCTTTGCTTTTCCTGTTTGTGAAGTTACAACAGGATCGTTAAAGAGTCTGATCCTAACGACACCCCAGCCTGCCCTCCGCCTGGTCAGTCTCGCGTTTGACAGAGACACAAGCACAAAACACTGGTATTTCCACCCAAGACAGCGATGGGAGCAGCGGCCACGATGAGCAGCCCTGCTCGCCTTCAGACATACGATTTAAAGGGACATTTGGGCTGGAAACGAGCGAACCGGCGTGCGCCTCCCGCACCCCCACCGCTCCCGGCCCGCTCTGGAAGGGAACCGACCCCCAGGCTCCACCCGTGACACAGACGCCCAAGTCGGCCCCCAGCAGCGGCAAACCCAGCTCCCGGATCGGCTCTCCGGCCGCAGGAATCCCGGAGAGCGCCGCGCCGTCGCACCGCGAGCCCCGCGCCAGCAGCAGGGCCCGAACGCCGCGGCGGGCCCCGGGGATCGCCCCCTCGCACGGGCCGGCCGAGTCGGGACGCTGCCAGGCCGCCGGCAGGAGAGGCGTGAGCGGCCGGGTTCCGCCGGAGAGGAGCCGGGGTCGGCCATGCCGGGCGCCCACCGCCCCACCAGGACCGGGACCGGTGCGACGGGGCAGACCCCACTCTAGAGGGGGACGGGGAACGACCGCAGCGGCAGGAGGACCCTCAGCGGCGGGAGGACCCTCATGGCCGGGGCGGGGGCGTCACTTGGCAACAGAGGCCCCTCAGATTAATGGAGCGGTGGGGGGGGGGGGGACGGCCCGTTGCTTGGTAACGGAACCCACCACCGTGGGAGGGGGAGAGGCACGACACCAGCTCCTGTCCCCCGGCCGGCGGGGCTGCGTCTACCTTGTAGACGTCGCCGTAGGTGCCGCTGCCGATGCGCTGGATGAGCTCGA
Source organism: Pampusana beccarii (assembly GCA_013399365.1). NCBI lineage: Eukaryota > Metazoa > Chordata > Aves > Columbiformes > Columbidae > Pampusana > Pampusana beccarii. The sequence continues at coordinate 993,847 of VWYH01005189.1, read as the reverse complement.
AGTCCTCCTGGGGGTTGCGCCGGGACAGGTCGCACACCCGCCCGCCACCTCCACCGCCGCTCATAGTGCCGGGGGAAGGTCCCGATCGGCCGCGGCCGCCCGGGCCGGGGGAGGGAAGGATGAAGGAGAGGGTGAGGGAGCCCAACACCGGAGCTCTCACCGCCTGCCCCCTGCCCGCTCCCGCAACATGGCGCCGCGCCGCCGCACCGCGCAGGCGCAAGGGGCGCCGCCCGGCCCATCTGCCCCGCGGGGGGACTTAGACCTGCGCAGTCCCCCACCGGCTGGGCAGTCTTCTTGCGCATGCGCCCGCCGCGNCCCTGGGCAACCCCCTCCGCCCCCGCCCCTCAGGGTGCTGCGGGCAGCTGGTGTGTGCCCGGGCTTGTGTGCGTCGGGGCTGCTGGCGGCGGCGGCGCCCGGCACGGACCGCTGGTTCGAGACCGACCTTGCGGCCGCCCTTGCCGCTCCGCCGCTTCCACCGCCGCCGCCTCCGAGCTGCGCCCGACCGCTCTTCGCCGCGCACGCCAGGCTGTGGGGGACCTGCCGCTCCCTGGAGATCGACTTCGACAGCCTCGTCCGCAGGGGTGAGCGGCGCTGCCGGCTCGGAACTTTTCCCGGTTTGGCCCCTGTGCGTGCAGCCGCAGACCCAAAAAGCCATCCCCGTGCGCGGTCAGCGGGACCTCCCCACAAAAGACAGCACCCGAGCATGCAGCCGGGACCCCGCAGAGACAGCCCCTTGGCACGGGAACCGCGATCCATCCCCCGTGGCCACGGATGCAGCTGAGGACCCGCAAATCCACGAGCCCCTATGCATGCAGCTGGGGACCCCTCCTTAGAGCCAGCCCCTCCGGGCGTGCAGCCGGGGTCCCTTGCAGGACCCGGAGCCCAAGGGCCCCCGCATGCTGTCTCCGTGCACTGGGAATCACCCTCCCTCTTCTCTAGTGCCCAGCCCCTGGTCTGTAGATTGAGACAGGGGACTTCCGCTCACCTTGGTGTATGGAAATGCGGCACTCAAAACTGGAACCCGCTGGGATCCCAGCGTTGCCCAGTCACCCACAACCTCTGGTGCCCGCTCTCTCAGGAGCTCCTGGGGCCCTTGCCAGTTCCTGTGGTGTGTCCGTCCTTCCCCAGGGAGGCATGGGAACCACACGTTATGGATGTTCATGCATCTGCACCATGCTGTGCACCTGCCAGTCCCCTGTGCCACTGTTGCAGCATCTGTGTGTGCCCATCCAATGCACCCTGTCTGAGCAACTTCTTCTCCCTCATCCGTGGGACTGTTTCCCCTTATTTTGTGACTTTTTGGAGTGTTGTGCATGCCCTCCATCCTTGGCTGTGCTCCCCACCCTCTCTCTGTGGGTAACAAGCACCAGATGTCTATAGGAACCCTCTTCCCAGATGTGCAACCCCTGGAGTGTGGCTCTGCAGCGTGTGGGTCCTTGGGCACCTCTTGGGCTCTGTGCCAGTGGAACAGGCATGGATTTTCACACCACACTGATAGGTGAGATAAAAAGATTGGGATAAGGGGGGCCTTGGACACAAGGATGCAGCGTCCGCTCACTGCCCCTGCCCGCCTTGCCAAGGATGTTGGCATGGGGGCTCTCCACTGAGAAGGTATGTGGGGAGAGGGAGCTTGGCATGGCCCTATTTCAATATGTGTGATTGTCAGAGCAGAGAAGGAGCTGAGGGGATTGAGCTCTGGCAGGTGCATCAGCAATGGCTGTGAAATGGCATAGTGTCTGTCGGTACATTTGTCCCTCCAGCCACCCTGGGCCATGCATCCCTATCCTTGGCTTCATTTTTATGACTTTGCTCTCACAAGTAAAACAGTCTCAAACCTGCCAGCATCAGATTCAGGTCACTGTGATTCTTCCTGGCACGTGACCAAGGATTTTGGGGCATGCTGTGCTACCTTCTGCTGTGGAAGGGCTGGGACAGGCGGCAAGCATAGATTAGCTGGACGGGGCTGCCACAGGTGCTCCAAGAGCTGATCCAAGGGGACTGGGCTCTGTGACAAGTTCAGGAGTAGCAGCAGCTCTGAGTGAGTTATAGAAGGAAATGCCAGGGAGTTTGAGCTCTGCCCAGACGGGCTAACGGACATCCTGCTGGGAAGCACCGATAACCTCATCACCCGCCTCTTGCCTCTAAGTCTTCATTTTTATCTCATTAGAGGGAAAATGGGTTAGAGTTCTTTCCATGTTACATCCTTGCCAAGTTCTGCTTGGGTAGAAACAGTTATGAATGAAGCAAGCAGTGTTATTTTTCCTGTTAAACTCTGCTTTCTATTCAGGGTAGCTGCCTGCGCTTTCTCTGTTCTTGTAAAAACACCCACAGGTTTCTCTGAGAGTGTCTGTGTTCCTTCTCCTTGGTAGGAGAGATGAAGCTGAGAGATGTGCCCTCTGCTGCCTTCAGAAACAGGTTGGATGTAATGGGTATTGGGCATGGTTTGCTTCCCTAAGCTTTGGGATGACTTCTCCCACTTTCTCTTTTTCTTCCTGTTCCTTAGACGTGGCTACAGTAGTACAGTCAGACCATATGCTACAGGGAGGCAGGCTGGGCTTATCTTCAGCACTGCTTGGAAAGGTCAAACAAATGCAATAAAACTGCACTTGAGTGTTAAACTTTTTTGTGACAGTTCAGCCGATGCTCCTGCTTTAAGGGTTCTTCTGGTGATAGTGGGGGACTCACTGTGACATTTCACTGCTGTGCCTCCAGGGATCACAAGCCCCAGCCATACTCAGCAGCAACCCACAGCCACAGAAAGACCTTGCTGAAGCTGAATGCTGTGTTATTTCCAGCTGCACTCACAACCCATCCATCCTGCTGCTGCTTAGATCCAAAATGCCACTTTGTGCTCTGCAGCCCTAAATCCCAGTCACTGCTTCAAGCAGGAGTGTTGGCTCATCAGCCAGCATGTGTTGGCAGCTCCAGCTGCCTCCAGCCGAGTGAGGCCAGTGCAATTTGCCACGGTTGAAGACATCTTCCCACCTCTCTGGCATCTTTCCATGCCAGACGAAAGGATGAGGTGCTGCATTTCCTAGTGCTGTGGAGGCAAGATGTGGGCAGTGGCCAGCCTGTCCCTTTCACTGATGGGACTGGAGCTGCTGTGAGAGGAAGGATGTCCTTACAGGGACCACAGAGCACCTGCTTGGGTTCAGTGGAATCAAACATGGAGGAAGACAGGTGTTTTCTAGAATGCTGAAGGCTACCTTGGTCAGGAGAAGAGCTGCAGTTCGTGTCAGTCCCAGGGCAGATTGGCTGTGGTTGTAAGCTGTGCCTCAAAGAAAGAGTATGAAGTTTAAATTTAGAGGGCCCAGTTGGCTCCAGAAACGGGAGGCCCGTGTAAACAATTCCCATACTTCTGTTGCAGTCACTCCTGATGACCAGGGAGAAGAGCTAAGTCTCAAACTTTTAGGGATTATTCCAAAAGTGTAAAAAAGCAGCAGTGCAGCCTGGACATTTCCCCCCCTCTCCTCAAACAGAAGGCTTTTACATTGTGCTTCACAGAAAAAAGAAACTAAATCTTTCCAGCATGATGTCAACCATCTGAAGACTTGGCTTCTCCCAGGCTCTCTTCAACGCCTCCCTGAGTAGCTGTCCGTCCCCCAGCCCGTCCTGACCACAGCCAGTATCTCTTCAATACCACTTCACCGCGGCATCCCACATTGACTCCCATCTGCTCTGGGATGCCTTTTGCTGATTGCTCCTTGTTGAGCTGAGCAAGCCCAGCTGCACCATCCGAAGCACCCAGCACTCTGGCTCAAGGAGGGGCACCCACGCAGGATGTGCCCCTTTGCCCTGCATACCTAGTTTATCTGTAAGCAGCTGCACTGCCCAAGACTGCCTTTTAAAGCAGCCACCTCGGTGGTGTTATGATGAAGAGCAAGGTGCCAGTGACAGCTCATGCTGGTATTTGCTCTGCAAATAACCGGAAGGAAAAAAATGCCTTTTTTTTAGGGAAAGGGTGCCCCAGGGCAGTGGTGGCTGCAGGAGAGATGTACGGCGTGTCCATGGTGTTTGCCAGACTGTGGCCCTTTGGGGAGTGATGCAGCGTGTGGCAACTGGAATCCAGCCAGAGCCCTGCGCTACTTTAGTTTTTGTTTCCCTGTTACAAAAAATAAAGACTCTGTGAGGTCCAGCCCAGCTTCCCCCTCCTTCCCTCTTGACTGCAAGTTCCATGGCTCAGCCAGCACTGTGCTGGCCGGCACAGGCTGCTTGGGAGGAGTTAGTAATAGCCAGCTCCAAGCAGGCAGGATTCCTGACCATGATTTTGCGTTACTCAGGGCATTGTTTCTGCTGCTGCAGCACAGGCCTTCTCTGGGAAGGTTTTATCTTTGCCAGGAGAGGCATAAGTGAAGCATGGTAGGGGAACACTGATTGCCTTTGCTCAGCAGCCCAGTAATAAGCATTTCCCCATGTTTCTACGTCACTGTGTGGAAATACTCATCTGTGTCTTTCAGAGAGAAGCAGTATCCTTTTGGAAGGGGCAAGGAGGAAGGAAGAAGTCAAGCACCCTCCCGTGTAACAGAGAATGTTTTATGAGTACTGCTGGCCATCAGTGGTCTCCAGAGGATCCAGGACACAGGTGCTGGTACTGGGAGAAGCTGGGCATAGCTGATTGCTCAGGAGAAAGGGTGTGCAGAAGCTGAGCAGATGGTAAAAGGTTTGGGAGGAGGGGGGCAGGTGAGAAGGGCTAGCTGTGGGAAATGGGGCTAATTCCCAGTGCTGTGAGGGGAGACTGGTGCTGGTTTTGGTTACCTGGTATGGGAACACCTTGCCTTTCCCTCTGGCAGGCATCGCTCAGAGATCCACTGTTATCAAGTACCACTTTCTCCAGCTGGTATGCTTGCACAGCATCTCCTTCAGCCCAATGAAGATGAAATACCAGGACAAATAGCATCTATATGGCATGTTTGGCATGGCCCACTCCTCTCTGCTGGGGCCCATTGGCTCGTGCTCTCTCTTTCATGTCCAAAACACAGCGATGAGACACTAGTTTGCAGAGGAGGGGCTGAGGAGGCAGGACCCCACTAGGGCCCAGCCATCAGCAATTTTCACTCTCATTTTTTTATTGCAGGCTGCTACGGTCAGTCCAGGCAAGTGTGAACACCACACACAAGGGTTTTTTTAAGCTTGTTGAATGTAGCCTGCTCTTAGCCGCCTTTCACAGGCAGGTCACCCCTCTCCTGACCTCTCCAGGGGTCTGCAGACACCAGCCTGAAAGCCTGCATTCTGCCATCACTGGAGAAGGTCCAGCAGGAGATGTGACAGAAACCACGTGCTAAACAATTATGGCAGAACCTGTCTGCTTGGAAACTCCTTGACATTTAGAAAATGGAACATTTCTGTCCATCCAGGTTACTTTAAATTTAAACTGCAGAAGAAAACAGAGAATAAAGAGTGTATTATGTTGTGTCTGCATAAAACCATGTTGCACCCACATCCTGAAGGTCAGATAGCTGAAGCCGTACGGTTATATGGTTCATATGATAGTGGGACATTTATAGCAGAATTATAAAACTGCTAGTTTCTAGCAGCCTTACTACAGGATCACTACAAGTCCTCTCTCATAGGTCTGGGATTACTCCTACAACGGGTCTGCCTGGCATGGGCTAGCTGCCATCGTGGCTGTTTCTAGATGTCCCTCTATTTCCCCCTGTAGTGGAAGGCTTGTCCCTGGTAACACCTGCTCTCAATTTCTTGGGTTTGGTGGAAACGGGCTTGAAGTAGGATCACGGCTGGTGTGGCTGTAGCTGTTCTTCCCTGTGGGCACATCGTGGCAGCAGTCAGCTTCTTTTGGGAGGAATCATAGAATAGTTTCGGTTGGAAGGGACCTTCAAAGCTCGTCTAGTCCAACCCCCTGCCATGAGCAGGGACATCTTCACCCAGATCAGGTTGCTCAGAGCCCCGTCCAGCCTGGCATGGAAAGTGTCCAGGGATGGGGCATCTACCACCTCTCTGGGCAACTTGTTCCAGTATTTTACCACCCATATTGTAAAAAATTTCTTCCTCGTGTCTAGCCTGAATCTCCCCTCTTTTAGTTTAAAACCATTACCCCTTGTCCTGTTGCAACAGGCCTTGCCAAAAAGTCTGTCCTCATCTTTTTTATAGGCTCCTTTTAAGTACTGAAAGGCCCAATAAGGTCTCTCTGAAGCCTTCTCTTCTCCAGGCTGAACAACCCCAGCTCTCTCAGCCTGTCCTCACAGGAGGGCTGTTCCAGCCCTCTGATCATTGAGGAAAGCCTCACCCAGCACATTCTGTTTCTGACAAGAGGTAACACATTGTTCTGACATGCTAATTACAGAGTAAAGCTTCACCAGGTATCCCTTGGGTAGGCAGTGCGTGCTGCTGGTCGGTGGAGCACGCCTTTCCTGCTGACCTCCAGTTACTGTGCCTTGAGAGTCACTTACTCACACAAGTGGAATAACCAATAACTGGAAACAAAAAAAACTGAAAAAATGCTCTAGGCCTTATGCAGCAGCAGGGAAGGACCATGGGGTAAAACAATCACTCCCTCCTCTTTATGGACAAAGCAATCTCTTCCCCAGAACAGAACAGTCACTTGCTGCAGTTTGCAGTCCTTTATGGTGGACTAAACATTTGTTTTAACACTGAAGATTAGAGGTTTTTTAGAGGGAGAGAAAAGGTAAAATCTGTGAACACAAAGCTAGCCTGAGTTTGAAAGATCCAAGCTCACTAGGCTAAGCATACCACGTTCTTTTGTGCCAGAGGAAATATTTTTATTTGAGCAGCTGTAATGCACAACACAGCTATATTTTTTAAAACACATTTGGAAAGTACAGGCATGAGGAAAGGCTCACTGTGTTTTCCCTAAACCAGAGTAGAACTGTTGTCCCTAAAACAGAGTTCTTTACCCAGTGTGCATGCAAATGAGCCAAATTCTGCACATAGAGATATTGATTTTATTACAGAGTTGCACAAGTCTGGATGCTGGGTCAAGCTAGCATAGCAGCAATACGAAAGTCTCAATCATTTATTCAAAATCCTATCAGTATATACATACCCTCAGGGCAGTCCAGTAGAGCCGATTGGTTACAATATTTGCATACAAGTTATACAACACTGTTTTTACTACACATACTCGGTGAGTAGGGTTTTTCTCCTGAAGGTGGGTAGCCTTTGACGAGGAGGTGTGTTTCTGTATTAAAATTATATTACAATGAACAAAGTTTACTTTAGGTTAAGCACGTCCACAAAATTTGGCAATAATTGCTAGATAATCAACTGTCCATGGTTGGCTTCTCAATTCCAGGATAGGTTTTGTTCTACAATTGAAAGTTAATTACTGCTAGACATCTCATCTATTATTAGTCTAATATTAACTTTCTAGGAGGCCTCAATGTCAGGTCTATCTAGCAACAGTTTTGCCTGGCTAATTCAGCTGCTTAATTAAAAACATAGCCTAATGAAAAACGCTTAAGGAAAAGTGACCCAACAGAAACCCGAGGCTGGGAGAAGGGATTTGGCCTCAACAGTTCCTCTGCAGAGGCACGTGAGGGCCACCCATGGAGGTAGATTACTCGGTCAATAACCTCCTGATCAGACTACACACAGCACATGCAAAACAATTTCCTCAGGCTGCCCTGAGGTGTAGAGCAGGCTCTGCCCCTGTGGAGGGGATTTGGCATCCCAACATCAGCTTGCACAACGGGATTGCGCCCCATGGGTCAGATCTGGTCACAGATGGAGACCTTGGCTGCCTTGCTTTGTTTGAAGAAGCAGCATGGCTGAAGTCACCTTCCCTGCATTTCTGTGTTTAGCTTCACTACTGAGCACAGAGCAGCGTTTTTCAGCAGTTAGGTTCTGTTGGAGTCAGCTCGTACCTGTTTATAGGGTTGTCTTCTCACACACAGATCAATGCAGAAATACTCTCTCCACATAGTTTATACATCTAACATAACACCAAGAAGGTTGTGTTGGTTTGACTGAAAATGGGTTAATTTTCTTCATGCAGTTAGAAACCTTTATTTTCCATAGCTAGCACAGTCATTATTTGGACTGAGTTTGAGAACAAGAGATAACACCCCAAGACAGAGTTAATGTTTTTAATTGCTCTGGTCTGAGAGCCAAGGATGTTCTGAGCACTCTGCCCACGGGTGTGAGGCATCGAGGAAGGGGGGCATAGATGGTGCAGAGCTTGACTGACATCCAGACTGATCAGTAAGAGTATTCCATCCCTTTATCGTCATGCTTCATATTTGAGGAGCCAGGGCCTTCCAGTTTCTCACGTTTAGTTTGGCCTTTTACCATTTTGCAGAGGCCTCTGAGCCTTTCTGCCTTTTTCCTCTCTTTTCTCTCTCTGGGATCAGCTTTGGGACCAGGTGCTGATTTCCTGGGACTGGCTGCTCAGTATGTTCATGAGGAATTGCCTTCAGCATCTTTTATTTCTATGATATATATATATATATATTCACTAGTAGTGTATTAATATTTTGTTATTAAACAGTGTTTATCTCAATCCAAGTTTCTCCCTTCCCTTTTGATTCTCTCCCCTATTTGGGGGGGAGGAGGAGGGCGTGAGAGAGTGGCTATCGTGGTTGTATTTCTAGCTCAGATTAAACCACGACAAAGGTTTAACTTGGTTCCAACTTGGGTGAAGAGCACAAAGAGTCATGGGTGACACTAAACTGGGTGGGGGGGAAGTGGCTATCATAATGAATGGCGAACTTCTGCCCAGAGGGGCCTTGATCAGCTTGAGAAACAGCCAGGCTGGGACATTCCAGCTGGGCAGCAGCCCTGCTGGGAAGGGCTTGGGGTGACAGCAAACAGGCTGACCACGAGCCAGAAACATTGGAAGCAGGACAAATGGGCTACACTAAGAGCCACATGGCTAGAAGAGCCAGAAGAGTGATTTTTAGCACCTCTGTTCAGGGCTGGTGAGGCCCCACCAGGATTTGTGTCCAGTGTTAAGTTCTCCAGTTCAGGAGGGATGTGAGGAAACAGGAGAGGGGCCAGCAGCAGAGGCTGCAAAAATAGTGAGGGCCTGGAGCACAGCAGCTGTGTGGGGTGGGAGCCAGGCTTGGGTAGTCTGGTGGAAAGGGGGCACTACCAGGAGCCTGTGACTGCTTGAAAGGCAGCTGTAGACATGAGAGAGCCAAACTCTTGCAGCACCAGACGATGCAGTGAGGGACAACAGCCACAGAATGCAGGTTGAGAGGCTCACATGTAAAAAAAGCTTCTCCCCCAGGAAGGTGGTGTCCCCTGGGACATGAATCCTGAGCGGCAGGGATCTTCATCCTTGGAGGTTTAAGATTTGGCTAGACAAAGCCCTGGCTGTTGTGATCTAGCATTGGCCACCAGAGGCCCCTTCCCACAGGTGCGACAACTGTATTGAAAAGACACCTCAGCATCATATAAAGTTTGGGGCTCCACTAGCAGTTCTCAACAACAGTAAGTTTTAGTCTCTTGAAATAAGACTTACGTCTCTTCCCTTACCCAGCCAAAGCACCTTGTCAGAATCAAGGAAAAAAACAACCAAACCAAACCCAAAACCCACCAAACCCCAGACACACTACTGATTGTATCTCCATACTAATCACAGCACACAAGCACGATGCACAAGTCAAGTTTGCCGAGTTGCAAATGCTTGTCCGAAAGAGCATCTGAAAGCAATCTGCAGTAATTCTCTATGAAAATACTTCACTGTCAGCTCAGCAGCCACAGGAAAGCTTTGAATTAGACTATCCTCTCCCCCCACAAATACCTTTTGCATAGACTAAAAGAACTGCTAAGACCTCTTCCTTTTCAGGAGAGTTTTTCCATGTGCTTCTTTTCAGGCAGAAGTAATGTCTGGTTGTTCATCCACTTGGCAAGTTTTTCCATTTTCCACACTCTGCCCTTGCAGTAACATTGCCAAATGAGAAAAAGCACTATTTTTGATAGAAATATATTTTTTTCACCTTAAAAAGCTAAAGCATACCCATTAGATACATACAAACACTGCAAAGAGGTAACAGATAAAATGATTTACTTTCTACTCCAAGCACTCAGAATAGTGACAAACTCATCAGAAATGAGCTTTGAAGTAATACTGCAAGGCACATGGTAAAGAGTACTTCCAGCCCTCAAAAAGAGCTAGAGACTTCTTCAGACAAGATGTGCTTCCTCAAAGCATTGCTGAAGGTGAAAATCCATTCACATTTAATATTACCACATTTGTTTTTACAGTTCTGCAAATGAAGTCTTTCCTAAAGAAACTCCTCCTGTTACCAAGAGGCTTTGCCTAAACAAGGATGTGAGGACTCTGTCTCATTACAATATTTTACAGTAAAAACATCTGAAACACTAACAGTCATCTGCCACCTCTCCTAAAAGCCAAAGTGAGAAACGCAAAGCCTTATGACATCCAAAGAAAACAAGGTGAGCTAACAAACGGCACAGGGTTTGTTCAGATCAGCAGGATTCCACCAGATCACTGCCATGCTGCTTTACAAGTGTATCAGTGGTTAAGTTTAGGTAAGCACAGTGCAATAAAGTTGCTGATTCCCAGCAGTAGAGATCTTCCTGTATCTGTACATGAAAGCATCTGTCTTTCCAAGACTAACCCCATAGACACCATCTGGCACCAGAAACCCAAAACGTGTCTGTTGGCTGCTGAGAAAGGATTCGTCAACACCTTTCACCAGGGAGGAAGAATTCCCATCCACATTCAGGGCTTTTGCAGTGGTGGTTTCACTTGTGCCATCAGAAATAGCATGAGGAGAGTCCTTTCCAGCACACTCAGTAATGCCATTCATGCGCTGATGGAGATCTTGGCTCAGCAGCGATACAATAGTGCCTCCAACACAAAGTACTCTGGTAATTGCAGGAAAAATAAAGGTTAGGTGTTCATCCTGCCTGGCATTCATTCTTCTGTGCAGAACTCAACACTGCTGACACTTCAGATGCCATTTGCACTGGATAAAACACCTAAGCACATTAAAGGGCATGGCTCAACTCAGTAAGCTACATCTCCAATTGGAACTGAAACTCCCTGTCTTCATGACTCCTCCAAAATGGGAGAACTGGGCCCTGTCCTGACTTTCAAACAGTTCTGACCTCGGGAGTTCTTTCCACTGGGTTAGCAGGGAAGATGGACTCCGTTTTTTCCCCTCACATGAGGCTGCACCAGCCTGCAAAGGAACAGCTTCCCAGGGCAGCAAGAGCTTCTCAGGTTGGTAAGGCAGTTCTGAAGCTGGAATTTGGAACTGTTAAAAGGTCTGTCCTTTCTGTGCTCCACTGATCCTTAATGGCTTTCAAACTCAGGAAACAGAGGAAAATTAACTACTGTTTGTAAATTATTATTATTTTTTTTAAGTACATGAGGAAACATTACACTTGGCATTGAAAGCGGGAAAAAAGAGGACTATCCTTGCTCTGTTCACAGCAAGTGGACGGAAAAGTCCTACTGGTGGGGTTCCCATGGTAATGGTCCCTTCCTCACCTCCACTATCCCAAGGAAATGTTTTGCTTAGGATGGCCCAAATGAGACCAGAAGACAAGCATGGCCAACAGGAGGAATGGTCATTGTGAACTGACATAGAATTGCCCTGCCAGTCTGTGGAGCTACCTCACCTTCCTCACCATCATCCCACCACACTCCTGCACTGGGTGAGCAAGGTCAACACCCACTGAAGACCAACCCTACAGAAAGGGCCTGTTTTCAGCCAAGAAATGAAAAAAAGGGACAGATGGTTTGAACTGTCTGTTAGAAGCAGCCCACTATTAGCTTGGCTCAACCCTGACATAAACTGACAGGGTGAGAGATGAAAGGAGACATCTAAAAGCAGAGCAGGTGGCTAGCTGGATATTCAGTACACACTAACAGAAAGGAAAATGCATACCACATTTTCTGGTCTGAGATCCTTCCTGCCAAGGCAAGATGGTAAAAGTTTGGTTGTGAAGCCAAAAGGAAAGCCTACAAGCAGAAAGGATTATTGCTTTATTTACCTGGTCATGCTTTAAGTTTTTCTAGGTCACCCTCTCTTTCTCCTTTCTGTCACCATCATGCCTTGTAAAGAATTTTTGTGAGTGTGACTCATACAGCAAGCTTGTTCCTTGTCAGCTTGCACTGCCATCAGCACTTCCACGCTTGCAAGACAAACCACAACAGCCTTTAAGGGACAAGTGAAGGACTCAGACTTTCACAGCCTGCACAGGGTCAGATTACAGAGCTGGAGAATGTTTGGAATAAAGCAAACCTAAAGCTGAAGATCACAAACCATCATGACATTTACAGCAAACCCCAAGAATGGCAAAGGCCACACATACCTCTCCATTTCCTAGAGAATATCTGGAAGGAGCTGTATGTCTTTTGCGATCTTGAACATCTTCCCAAATGCAATATCCGAAATCACAGCATCAAAACTTTCTGAAGGCAATGGCAATGCTGCAGAATAAAGGCAGGTCTGACTATCACAAAAATGAACAGCAGCTATGCCCCCACTCACCTTACAAAACTGTCTGTCAGCTCTTTCGCAGATTATGCACCCAGATTCATGGCTTCTTCTGTACTTATCCTCACAAACAGCACTGTGAGGACATCAACCCAATGCAGACTGCGAAGAGACAAATACATGAGCACACAGTTTAGCTTGCAGATACCCCACTACTGGTGATGTTTATTACTGGTGGTATGAGAGTAAGACACTTGGAACAGGGGACTGCATGGTTCCAAACTAACTGCTGCTTCTCAACACACAGTACATCTTTACAAGCAAAACGCAAAAGAAGAGCTAAGCTTGCCAGCACTTTACTTAGCACAGATGTTCAGGTACCCACGCGGCGATGAGATGACGCATACAGACATGCATACGGAGACGCAGAAAGAAACACAGACACAGAATTCTTGTTAGCAGTGAGAGCAGAGCCAGGCTGAGCTGAGCCTCCTTTAATTAGCCTTTTACCATTTATAGCTTTACAGATACAGGCCTGGACCAAGAGGTTAAACAGGATGTTTTTTCAAAAAATGTTATTCCAAACACACACGCCCAGGCCCAACACTCACACATCATACATCCTGGGGCGGTGTTCCGGCCCGAGATACCATTCTCACTGGCCTGGGCTATCACTCCTTCACAAACACACAATCCTGTGTAACCTGTCCAGGCCGCCTTGTTTTGACTGACTGCTGTGATTTAATCATGTTAGTCTTAGTCTACTTCGACCATCCAGATGGCCATGTTAGTATTGATCTTCCTTTATCCGGGTAGCTGGAGCCATACATCCTGCCGTTGCCACATACACACATATAAATTGCAAGGAACCACATGTTAAATTTCCCAAGAATCTGGTTTCAGCCAGAATTGCTTAGATTCTGTTGGAGCTAGCGTCCTTGAAATACCTCCCCACAGCTTTTGTATCCTGGGAATAGTCATTTCTCTTGACCATGAGGCAGCACTGCACCCCCATGGTGACAAAGGCAGCCACATACTAGGCTGTGCTGGCCAGAGCGTAAGCAATGTGTGAAACTATGGGTTCTCCGTCACTCAGGATGCTCAAAACACAACTGGATGAGGCCATGAACAACCTGACCCAGCTTTGAAGATAGCCCCACTCCTGGCAGATGGCAGCACTGAAGACCTTCAGTGATCCCTTCCCACCTAAACCCTGCTGTGATTCTATGCCACCCTTTCCAGAACTAGCTGGAGATGGTTCTTGGACCATCCTTGGATCAACACTTGCAGCACAACAATTGTCTACAAATGGAAGGACAAGTTACCCAGAGTCTTTCTCAAAATATGCAGAAATAACAGCTTCTGATCAGTGACAAAGACACGAGTTACTTGTTCAGCATTAGGAAAGCCTGACATTGAAGTACATTCCATTATCGTAGAATCCAAGGCAAATCAGCTTTTAAAGAAGAAATAAAGCTATATGTAGTATTTTCAATAAGAAATAATATTTCTTACTATCGTGGTAAGAAATAAATATCTCAAGGTAAAAAAATGCGCCTATTTCATGAACCATGCACAGGAAAAAACACCCAGCTTTTGTCTGTCATGAATATAGGACATAAAATTATTACCTTCTTGCCAGACTATCTCATGAACTGAGAGCAAACAGGTTCCTTCTTCCAGGAGAAAGACATCATCATTTAAAATACACCTACTGCAAAACATCCAACAATTCAACACCGAGCTTAATGAGGCCCCACAATTCGGTACATTTAAGTTACAAGAAACATTTTATTTGGATTTGTCCTTGCTGTGTTCCCATTACACACATAAAACTCTCATATGGTATGCACTCCGTGGTATTCACAGGTTTACCACCAAGACAGACAACTATTGCCCATATCTGACAATTACTATTTTCCTTGTGTTCTGATGAGTTTTTTCTTGCCAAAGTTTGGGGGCAGGGAGGGGAGAACAAATAATTATCCACTCACTAGCACTACAGGGTCACTATTCAGCTATTTGTTGAGAGTTAGCTCTCCTACATATCACCTCAAGAGAACCTACGCTACCTGGACGATCCCAGAACCACAAAAAACACTTCAAACCTGTCTCATTTGGAAAGCCTACAGACACACCTTTCACAGCAGCTCTTAATAACGCAATCTTACCCATCAAGTCTGCACTCCCAATATTCACATCTGCACCCTCTAACTGCAAATTGCTTCTATCAGCAACGGGGAGTGACTAGAAGACTTTCCTCCCTTTTCTGTTGGTCTTCAGTCATTTTATTGACGTTGTACCAGCGAACATTCCTCTTCGCTTGTTAAATCACCCACCACCAACCAAGCCCAGCTATAGGCTCTCACATGGGGCACGCTGCGAAGCAGCTGCAGGCAAGAACAGTGAGCAGCCTCGTCCAAAATAAGTGTGACATTAACTGCTCACATGCAGCCCCATGCACAGATACAAGGAACGGCTGCTTTGAGGGAGGATGAGCACAAACCACAGAAGGGGCAAACGGATGCCCACACTGCAGCCTCCAGCAGATACCCGCAATGGTTTGCCTGGGCACAGTCGGTGGTTTGAAACACACAGGAACAGCCAGTGGAAACGCAAACACAGGAGATCCACATTGGGCAAGCACCCACGTGTCCATCAGCAACAGATAAACATCACAAACTGCATCAGCAGTAGCCTCCTATGCAGTGGTCGGTAAACCACCATCCCTGGGGCCAAATCCACTCTTGCTACAGGGGCAGAGCTTCGCAAGGGACAAATTCAGTCCCCTTTGCCAGCAGGGAATTTGGGTGTGAAGGCGCATGCTGATTCACTCCTCCTCCTGTGCCTTTAATACACAAATTTAACTCCCAATACTCAGCTCCACCTGAGTTTTTACCAGAGGTTTATCATGGCAATTAAATATCTTGTTATCTAGGCACTTGTGTGCAGGGAATTTATTCTCCAGTCTACTCTGTTGTATGGGGTAAGGCTCTCATCTTCCCTTCTCACGAGTCACATATAGTCCAGTCTTTGGGTGGGCCCAGAAAGAAATGCTCCAAAAGCAGCAATGAAATTCTGTCCAGCCTACCACAGTTCACACATCTCTGGATTAGTTAAAAAACAGTAGCAGTCCCATGGCTGGAGCAAAGCTGCCTGTGCTCAAAAGTCAGAGGTGGCATGATCCAAACCAGCCAAAGATAAGAGATTTCAGTGGAAAATACTTAAAAATACCTATGGTCTTGGTTTTGTTCCCTCAATCTGCCAGGGATAGTTTCTTACTTTTTATTTCTCTGTAGATGGACTCTCAGCCACCCCTGGAACAGTGAACAGCAAACACCAGCTGAGCACACCATAGCATGAACCCAGTAATGGGGTATGATACTCTGATGAGGAATGGGAGTCCACCTGCGAAGTAAATGGTCAACACCTTCTGGAAGCAGCCATCAATTTAGGTTATTTAAACTAAAGGCTCTCAGCACATCTTTGTCTGAAGACAGTTACCCAAACCCATCAAACTCCATGGAAAATAGAGTTCTCCTCAACAAACCCACCATCTTTCACTATTTTTGCTTTGATGCCTGTGAGAAATGAGCCAGTTAACAGCTGGGAGAGAGCCAAGGAGAAGGTTTTGGAGGAATTGGAGGCACCGAACAACCTATACAGTACTGATTTACATGCTGGGCGAGTGTAACACTGACAGCTGCCTTTCACCAGGCAACATGCTTACCTAAGTGACCTGCTGCTGCACACTGGAGAGCAGCTGCCAGGGCAGTTGGACTGTGTAGCCGTCTCAGCAGAAATCTGGCATTTCCAAGGAGCCTCCGTCCCATCTGGGCATCAATGCAGAGTAGCTGTGTGCCCATGTGAGGGTGTAGGGATGGAACAACTTCACAAAAGTACCCAGAATCCTCTTTGGCAACACCGTAGAGTTTCCCTCAAAGAGCTGCACATTCAATGAGGTGAGTCTCTCTTTCAGGAATCATTTTTTTCTCCTCCGATGAAGTCTCGTAATACTGACGCCTGGCCATTGCAGCATAAAGCTTACCAGCAGCAGATGGACACCCACAGATCAATACAGGTGGACACTCCCATCTTTGCTCATCACCACAGCATTTCCTTACCACTTTTGTTAGGACGTTAGTTGAACATAACTCCCTCTGGCCAGTTCCCACAACCCAGCTCTGTGGTTCCCCATATCCCAGCAGCATCGCCCCGTCGGCTGTGGCAGAACAGCTGTTGCTGTGGCCAAGCAAGCGATGCAGCAGAAGAGCTTTTGAAAGGTTAGTCGGGTTTGGAGCAAGTTGCTGACACAACTTACTCATAAATAATATTACAATTGTAATGCTGCTCAGAACTACCTTGTAAAAATCACCAACACCGTGAGTGTATGTATTTCCATGCCCGACCCTCACAAACAGAATAGGCAAATGCTGTTCTCCAGGCACCCAAAGGTTGGGAAGCAAATTTTTAAGGGTGCTAAGTCCTTCTCAGCTTCACGTGGTGATTGGTTTGACAGGGTGCTTCAGACAGCCTAACTTTTACACCAAACCACCTTCACACAAAATAGCTGTCATGTTCGACAGCTCTGTGGGTACACTACCCAGCAGCTCTGAGCAGCAACGTGTATAACTCTGATAGGGGTGGCACATCAATGGGCAAAGCCCTCCAGACCCATCAAGAGAACCCCACAGGGGTATACAAAGGAAAAAAAATTAAGAATTGATCACACAGACGAGAAATCTGGACTTGATGTATCAGATAACAGCCCCAACCTCCTGATGTCAAGAACCAGGTTCAGTGCCCCCTCCCTCCCAAAAACACAGCTCACGCACTTCCAAATTTTGGTTTAATTTTTTTTTTCCTTTTTAAATAAAAGACAGCTCCCAGATACCTAATCATTACTGCGCTGTTTGTGCAGGACAAACGAATTCTAAATACTAAAATGCACAAGGCAAGTTTCAAACTGCTCAGCAGTGCAGGCTCAAGCACTTCTTTGCAATGGCTTTACTGTCTGTATAATCAGTTGTATGTAGCAATGAGTGTATATAAACAATATAGTACACACTGTCGTTTTCATTGTCAATTTACAAGAGAAAAAATATTTTCCATTCTTATTATACATTAACACTTCAGTAGCAAGTTACAGCTGTTGTGTTGGCATGACCTGCAGCTTCAGGAGAAAAAGGACATGCATACATATCTTTAAAGAACTCTAGACTATGACTTTATAATAAATTACAGAGGATAGATACCAGCCAACAGAATACCGATTATCTGAGTTCAGTACATTTCTGACTCCTGCTCCAAGGAAAAAAAAAAATCTTGCAAAATACAAAAGCTAGTAGCTTGTATTATGCAAATAATACAAACCATGTATAGTATAGCCTTGTCTTCAAATGTTTGTGAATAATAGGCTTGCGGTTTTAGGCAAAGAAGATTGAGTAGTTGACTTAGTCCTTGCACCCTTCACACATAACTAGCACCATAAAGATGCAAGGACCTCAGCAAACACCTAGATTTCATGCTTAATAACTAAAGCATGCATTTTGTAGAGTTTGTGCAAGATACACATTCTGTTTATTAAGGTTATTGTGCAAAATATTCTCAACCACTGAAGATGTTTCTGTAATTCTGTTAAAATTTTTAGCAACGTTTCTAAGTTTAGCAGGTTGTGCGAGGTTAATGAAAGATAAAAAAAAATCATATGTGTGGTTCACCCTTGACTGCAATACAGAGACACTGTACCAATGAATTGGCAAGTCAGAAAATAATGGCAGCTGCCTAAGTGTCCAATGAAGTGGGGAAAAAATGAGTTACTATGCATTGCAGTTTACTTTAAAATATATAGATACTTTTAAATGGCACGAAGCTTTGTACAGCTGGACCTATCAGTGCAAATACATATATGAGGTACCAATGTATTCAGACCAGATGTAATTATATGTATCTCACAAGCACTCAATCTCCTGTTGTCAGATACAGGCTGACAAGCTGTGGCATTGAAATAAAAATCAAAAACAATTTTTCAGCATCTTCAATACCAGATCATTGTAATTTTCTGACAATTTAGCTTCTGAGCTTCCACTCCTCACACTAATTTTTTAAAATTATTTTTTAAAACCTAGTGTTAATACTTAGTTTTATTTTTCAATATTTGAGAATTGATTATAGAAAAAAGTTAAAACTGTATGTAAACTGGAACAATAACTATAACTGGCTGAGTATTTTAACATTGTTTGAAATTTTAACAGGTACTGTCAGGAATGAGGAACACAGTTATTGCTATTTGGGGACTTAAAAATCAAACCAAACAAAGCTGAAAGCATAGACAGAACTATTCCAATGGTGAAGTTAAATAGATACAAACCAGCATTCTGCCTAGAGTCAGTCCTTTTGCATTTGAACACTCTTCAAGTTATCTACAGTGTTCTCTTCTGAGGAAGTATAATGACATTTACATGGTGCTATGGATTTAAAATGGCTAACTGTGGGACACACGCAGCTTTTCAACTCTGGTAATTCTTTCTTGAGATGTTCTAGCTGCTCCACCTGGAATATATTTGGTTGCTCAGGATTCGAGTCATATATCCTGGGTAAACAAGAAAAGAAAAAACGCTGATCAGTATAACCTGACAGTTCACAGAAATGTAGATGAGATGAAGCAACTGGTTGTTTTCCCTACTAGAGTAAAATTAGTTATCGGCAAGTCTATAACACAGTATGTTTGAGGTTAGCACCCAAAGTTTTGCTGGTCATCTTGCAATATAAAATGGTAATCCTTTTACACAACGGTTAATATTTCATTAGATATACTAAAAAAGCGACTCACTGGCATCTACGTCACTCTCCTGAAAAATGTGATTTTACAGCTGGCACAAAGCAGTGAAGTAAGAGCAGAGTTCTGGGCTTCACACTTAAAAGCATAAGAAATTTCAGAGCCCCGAGATTATTTCAACAGACTGTGACACACTACTTGTACACAATACTGAATGGAGTTTATACTTACTGTTTCAAGAAGTATTTCAGCCCCCCAGTTCAGAACCATTTTTATAAATTACTACTACAATATTTGGTGAAGACTGAAAACCAGAAAATCTGATTTTCATTCATACCTTATGCAAATTTAACAATCTACACTATTTTAAATAGTCTATCCTCTTTTCATTTTCTTGTTTTCACACACATAAACAAAGCTGCAGGATTTCACTTGTCAACGTTGTACTAGATTGTCCAAACCCAAAACATGTTTTGAGTTTGACAGTGTAGGTACTTAGCATAACTAAAACACTGTTTTTCTAATTCATTATAAAGCAAAAGCAGTCATGTCCCTGTAACCTAACTTGGGTACAGCACTTATTGTGACCAGGATACATTCTCATCTCCCAACATGAATTTCTAACATCAGCATGTTATTTATATCCAAAATTTAAATCCTGGCATCCAGTTCCCCTCACTTTTAGCATACAGAGTTTCAGGTATTGCAGGTCTCCAAGTTTGTCTCCTTCAAATTAGAACTTCTGGAATAAATCACCATGGCTTCTGCTTTAGTCTTTTATGAACATTCATACTTTCATTTATTATTATTTCAAAGAACCTGGTTTGTTTTTCTTGCATCACCCTTGCTCTTTCATACCATAATTTCAAGGTATGTCCAAAAAGGAACATGTCACAACTAAACCAATGGAGTGCTACATGATACAATGCCAGCTTCCTTTTTACCCTGGCAAGACAACTTGCGAACAGTTGGCAAGTCGAAGTCACCAAAAATAACATGCAGCTCAAAGAGTGATACAGTAAATGGATTCAAATGAGGAAACAGTTCTGCAGGAAATATAGATATGGATCACGTTCTCTACAGTAAGATCAAAGACAGTTTCTGTGAAGAAACTCCTAGAAGGACAAATGCTCTTCAGTTTTATGGAATATGAACAGAAGGCACAGTAGTTAAATTACTTGCACAGCACCTATAATCCAATACAGGCCTAAGATAAGACCCAAGATTGCCTAAAAGAAGCAAAATCAAAGCCCAGCCTGCCTGCTTTCTTTCCAGGATGCAGGTCCAGCCTGTGCTTTCTTCCTTTAAGTTAGCTTGTATCTTATAAAGAGAAAGCACTGAAATTAGAAGATAATTTTCTATATAGCAACACACCTTAAGAACTGCAAATCTTAAGTCTTTCCACCAGTTAGACACTAGAAAAGCAAAGGCAAGTTTCTAAGCCCCTTGTTCCTAGAACACAGCTAAGCATGTTTCTAAGCAGCTTTTGGCAGGTATTTTATTAGTTCTTTACGAGGGTAAGCGTGAATTCTGTTAATTCTTGCTTCATATTTTTCAATTGAGATTTTGGATGAGTCCAACTCTCCAAGCTCCTTTCAGACTGTCCACTGGAACCAGCCTGCTCCAATGCGTATATTGTGCTTCTTTTAAACCCAAAGCAGAGAAGACAACTTGAAGCACAGCTTCCCTTGTACCTCAGAATTTCTTGTCCCCATTTTTCATTTGGGTCCACAAAGGTAAACCAGCAGTTGCCAAAACCAGAGCACAGCTCTAGGACTTATGAATTATTTCCAACATTACCATCAAAATAAGGAATAAACTCTCATCTCCCCGTCCTTCATTCTTCAACAGGACAATCATTTATAAGTAACTATGCACCAAAGATCCAATTTCCTATCAATAAGCAAGCCCTGCAGAAGACTGGGCGGTCCTTTGAATATTACTTTTTAAAATTAACACTTTCTGCAAAAAGCTTTGCAGGACATTCCGTGGGTGTGCATGGACACAGAACTGATGTGCTTATCTCCCATCAGGTGTTTTTGCAACCTCCGAAAACATATTCAGCAAGTCTCAGTCGCAGCTGTTTTTCTTTGCTATTGCTTGGTCCAAAAACAAAGACTCGGCAGCATCAAAATACTGTTTTCATGCTAAAAAGGTTATCTGAAGCTTTTGATTAAAACTTCTTTTCTTTTTTTAGACATTTCAAGGTAAACTTGAGTTTACTTTGCAATTCACAAAATAGGAAAGATAGACTGCTATTGCATAACATCTTAATAACTGAGTAGATTAAATTATAACTCAACTAATACTTGTTAACCAGTTTCAAGCAAATAAAATGGCACAGATTTAGACAGTCTTCTAGTTTTGAGAAGTGTTTTGAATGCTTTTGCTTTTATTGCCAGCTAAAATTGTGTTAGTTTAGAAAGTTACTAATATTGATAGAGCACAGAGCTTTTGGCTGGAGTCTGCAAATGCAACATGCAGCCATAAGGAACTGGAGTGTTTAGAGAGGAAACAAACACACTGAAGATTCTCATGCAAAAGCTTTCAGCATAAATGTTTGAAGATTACTGGTTTAATATTTTCATGCAGCTGTGTATATTACTCAACAAACAGAACTCAGGTCATGTAAAGTGAATTAAAAAAAAGATAATATGCAAGTGTAAGTTAGCACCCACGCCCTCTCCACATTGGTATTTTAACATAAAGTCTGGTGTAAAAATGTAAGACCACATTATCCTTACTGAGTTAAGTATATTCAAACACAGAAATATTTCCTGGACTGTTTACAAAGCTTATTGAGGAGAAAAACACCAGTTAAACCACCCCACAAGTCCGATCCAGAGAATTTTACTACAATGGGTTGAAGTTTCTTCTCTAAATAAAATTTAAATCAAACTAATAAGGCATTTTAAGCATGATATTTAATTTTCTTTGTGAATAGAGGATACCCAGTCATGCGTTTAAAGTACTTGAGATTAGAGCCCAAATAGAAGCTTGGAGGTAGAAGTGGCACCTTTTCTGTGGGTTGCCCTTTTAACACAAGTGGTCTGGTTATCTGAGATGCTGAGATGAATGATGAAGATAGGAAAAAAGAGGAGTATTGTCCTGGCAACTGCATTAGACCATCCGTTCGGTTTAATGACTTTGGGTATGTCTAATAATCTGTAGCCCAAGTGGAGTAATTACTGGATAGGGACAAAAAAAACAAACCAAACCAAACCAAACAAATATTTCCCCTACCCCAGTGAGATTATTCTTTTGATAGCATCGGCATTTGTAAACTTCCCAGGTTTAGCCTTGCAGTGTTTCTCCATGCAAAACAAAGTCAGATCCCATACCTGCATTTTGTTTTGCCCAACACTCGATATCAGCAACTTTTGGTATTCAGGACACAGTTCTTCTGCCATCTTCACAATTGGCTACAATGTTTTGCTCAATTCTACATGGATGATTAAAGTTCGGAAAAAATAGCTTCTAGAAATCATCTCTACCCAGACAGTTCATAATCTTTGACATAATCACCACATGCAATAACAATAACTCAGGGCCATATCCAAGTAACCTAAAATTCACTAAAATTTCTGTATTCACTTTGTAGCTTATTCAGGCAAATAACACACACTAAGATGGTTTAAGTAAAGGTCTAGTAAACAGCAACACAAAACACCAGGCACAGCAATTTTTGATAAATATGTGGACTTGGCTTCAAGCCCAGAAAACAAAAATTCTGCAAAAGCCATGGAAGAAGTAAATCTTGATTCAGCCCTGGAAATACTCTGGAATTTTAAGATGCAATCATAGCATAAACTGGCTTTACACTCACAAACAGATAACTGCAGTCCCTACGCATTTCTAGACCTTGAAATGTGTGTGTACGTCTCTCCCTCTACTTGAGTTCTGCTTCACAGTACATTTGAATTTATCTATTTCTAAACTTCAAACAGCACAGAATGCAGATGCTTACACCAGCCCTATTTAAACTTTTGACAATTTAAACTCTTGATATTAACTTCATACTCTCAAATTATCTGAAGAACTGCCTGTTTACCCAGCAGCTCCAACTGTGAATGGGAAAACTCGCTGCCAGGTTTCAACATTTCCACGTGCCATCCAGGACTTGCAGGTATCACCCGCATTTCAAAATGTCCAGCTTGAGGTATCTGATACAACTTTCAGAATGTGTGATGTTCCTTCTAAGGAACCTCTATCAAGGATAAAGTTAATACTATTCAGATAATTAGTAAATTTTGGAAAATAATTGAGAATTTTAAAGGAATATTCCAATATTTGTTTTGGACTACAGAAAAAAAAAAGTCAATAATGTTTAGAAAATAGAGTTAACGAGCCTGCAACAATTATATTGAAATGAGATTATTGTTTGCTACTCAATTGCAGTTTGTAACTTGAAAAAAGAAAGAAAAAAGGTGCACCACTGAACTACTGTTTTTAAACAGCTTTGTAATTAGGTGTTCCTGTCCTCTCAATAAACTGGAAAGATGTCAAGAAGGTGGAAAAAGATACAAAAGGCAGGCAGTGAGAGGAGAGGTGACTAGTGTTAAGAATCTAGATGGTCTAAATAGTGCAGGAAGGTTAAGAATTTTTTTGTTCAGTTAAATCCACAAGGGAATTCAGCCTATAAGCAATTCCAATGAATTGGTTAGTCATCAAATAGGGAGGTAAAAGGCGTTCTCCTGTCATACTGCAACTTAAAACACACTAAACAGTACAAAAGGGAACATAAAATGATACTTAGAAGACTTGAAGGCTTAACAAAAACGCAATATTATTTAAGTAGTGTTGAGCAACTATCTTAAGTAATAAAAGCAACATAAAGTCAGAAATAAGGCTGTCACTGGCTATACTGTTTTACCATAGTAGTGCATATCTAGTACATCAGGAGTAATTAGGAACTCTAGAAGACTGGATCAGCAGACATCAGATGAACGTATTCCATAAGAACACTTTATGCAGTAGTATTTGATTACAACACCCCACTTGTCTATTTATCACTCCACCATGGAACCAAATTTCATAACAACCCTGTGACTGTACACTGAAGAGTCAGGGTGCCATTTTGTCTGCGTGCTAATCCAGAGAGCTTTTTCATCTACTAAAGGGGCCTCAATCTCGACTGGTAGGAGAGGTAGAACGTAAAGTGCTGCTGGAGCAGGAAAGACAATTTAAAGTTTCAAGGACTTCAGTCTGAAGCTGATCCCCAATGTCAAAATCTTGATATTCCTTTTTACCACCAATTAATAGGAGACATTCTATACAGTACAAGGGAGACTTCTGAAAAACCAGAGAAGCACAGGACCCACCACTCTGGAAGGACTCTCAACAGTCAAGAATAGATTGAAGGAAGTTAACTATTTTTTACACTACAAGCCTAGAACTCTAAGATCAAACATACTGGATTTCATGCCTCTAGATACATAAACTCGACTCTCAGTTTTCACTTCATAAAACAGAGCCCTTGACAATTACTTGATTTCCACCCCCCTTGCCCTTTTTTATTTTTCCAGGTAAGACAATATGCAAAGCAATGCCCTTGCTAAAGCAAAAGGTGTGAAGGACTTCTATAATTTGACATTTCAGATACACTTAATGCTTTCCCAATTACATATTCTTTGTAATCTATCAGAAATTATAATTTAATACAGCTTCCCAAATTAATAATTATCTTGTAATAATTAATTCCACATCTCTTATGATAAAAGACCTAAAACTTTGGGGGTTTGTAAGGAACTAGAATAACACTTTTGTTCCAAGATTTACCACGGTATTCTGATGTCCAACTGTGTGGATGTAATAACTACTTTCTGAAGTAACTGATTTGGCAGTTTGGCCTCAAGCTAATTTTAATAGGAAAAATGGTGAATTCACAGCATTGAAACACAACAGAATGCTGGCAAAAGAAAAAATTAAAATCATTAATTTAAGTAGTGTAAACTGTCTCTATAACTAAATGTAGAAGCTGAAGATTTCAGCTGAACAGTTAAATCCATTGTCCCCATGTGCGAAGTTGAAAAACTACCATCAGGAATATTAACAGCATGTATGCCATGCACTGATTCTTTAAAACATCAAATTACATTTACATTAACCTCACTAAAAACAAAACTTATTTTGTTCCATATACACAGCTGAAATAGTGTTAGCTTTGTTCTTGAACTGGGTTTATGGGCTTCTTGTACTTACAGTACAAAAGGAAGATATTCTGCACTCAGTCAACCAAAAAGCAATGTGAAAATGTCACAGGAATCAGGATACAATAGTCTCTCAGCTTTAGTATTATAAATATTTTTAAAACACAATCAAGTACCTGTCATATATTAGCCCATGAACACCATATTCTCTCAGCTTCTTCCTGTTATCTGCATCATTTGCATCATCACCCCATGAAAAAACAACTAGGCCTTTAGATTTGGCCCTTTTAATAAACGATGGATTCCTCAGCAGATCTTCAGAATGCACATTAATTCCCTGAAATACAAAAGACTTCGATTAAAATCAATGTTTCTGAAACACTCTCACATGAGGTTTATCTTTTGACACTTGCAGCTCCTTACAATTTCACCCACAATTGTATTTTTTATTATTATTGAGTTTACTGATAGCACTATTTTTAAGCACTGTATTAAAAATCCAGTTGAAACAAAGGACATTATTTTGGCAGTTACTGAATGTTAGTATATTTCTTTTATGAGGCTACTTGTAATTTTAAGCATCAGTGTTACTGCAGAGTAATACCAGAACTTGTCAGCTTACCAGCAAGTTTTCAAACTGTGCAAAAGTAATGGCAATTGGAGTTGTACGAGATCTAAGATCCATAAGTTCTGGATAGAGTTTAGATTCTCCTTGGGTGAGAAATAACACAGGATACTTGTTTTGCTTATGTCGAACCCTGTTAGAAAAACAAGAAGTTTGCAATTTGCAAGTGTGTTAAAAAGCAGGGAAATTCAGTCTTACTGTTTGAGGAGAATTACACTCTTTGCTGTGTATTCTTCTAGTTCCTAGCTGGTGCAATGAGATGGTACTACAGTTTAGTATCAAACTGTATAACAAACCACTCCAACTCTTCCTTTTGCTACTATTAGAGATTAACATGCAGTTTAAGGGAAGCTAGACTTCAGGTTGAACTCAGATCCACATTCTCAAAATGTTTATATAAAATCCTCAAAGCCTGTTCAATTCCATAATTTTCCTCTTAAGTGCATGATAGAGTAAAATGAAGATTCATGATAAGAATTTCTAAACATGGCTAATACACAACACCTAACCTTACTGATGTATTTTCAAGTCGGATACCACTACACTGGTATGAAATTACAACAGATGGAAGCAAAGTTTTGGGATCAGTGTGTTACACACTCTCACACACTTGCTTAACCCTTTTATCAGCACCTTAATTTGATTTGTCCCATCCACTTCCCCTTCAATGTTATTTCAACAGTGGAATCTCTCATCAAATGAGATTTCCTTAAAGCCTTTCATTAGCAGCGCTAAATCACTTTTTGTTACAAAGTACTAGAGCATATTGTTAGTTCATATGTTTATTCCCCAGTTCACCTCCCATGCTTTTTCTGTGCCCCAATACCTCCTATTCCACAAAAGGAAAGGAAACCACTTAACAAAACAAAAAAACAAACCACTACCAAATCAAGTACAAGTAATCCAAAGTTCTTTCATTTTCTGTCCTTTTCAAAAAGAAGATATAGTGAAAAAAAATCTAACAATATCTTGCTGGTAAGTTCAGCTTGTGTACCCCTCAAGTGTGACTGAAAAAGACTTTGTGATACCAGAAGAAATCTTGACCTTTTTTGTTGTGTCAAGACTGAAGCACTGAGGAAGGCACTTGACAAATGTTCTCCTATTTTATTTTTAGCACAGCTCAGATGGTAAAGTGGTCCCGGTTTAACTCCCAGCTATTTTGGCACCCAAACTTTAGGTCTAACACATGTTATTTGTTTCCCAGTAGGTATTCTTATG